>CAUYQV010114332.1:0-12599 GCA_963574575.1 Galagoides demidoff | reverse complement strand
CCCGTCCACTTGGTGGTGGATTCTGTACCTTTTGGTTGTATTTTTGGGGTCGCCACTCGCCTCAGGAAGGTTGATGTGTGCTCCTCAATCTTCTCTCTTGGCTCTGCTCCAAACCATCAGCTAATTAGCTAAACTTCTGTCCTTTCAGCCTCCTTCTGAACGGGAGCCTCTGCAAAAAGCTGGCTGCAGTCGCCATCTTGGCTCCGCCCCCTGGTGACCTACTCTTAATGGCGAGTCTTAGTTCACACACTCCTACCTCTCCAGATTCCTTCAGTAACTACAAATATTTATTTAGTCTTTCATGTGTACCATGTACTATGTTAATTTTAGGAAATAAACTTGTTCCTAACTTCCATAAATATAAAGGCTAGAAGAGTAAGAATAGAGCAAATGTTTACGGCAAAGTTTGCAACTTGTCCTGGTGGAGGGAGGCACACAGCATAGCAGAAGCCCTGGGGAAGGGATTCCAGCTAAGTTTTGAGGACCATGTAGTGTGCACAGCTCACCAGTCCAAGTCCGGGAAGAGTATTCTTGGCAATGGATCAGTCTGGGAGAACATGATATTTTCAGATAATTATTACACTTTACTGTAAAATAAAGAACAAGGGGTAAGTGGCAGAAGATCAAGTTTGAAATGTAAAGCAGAGTTAGATCAGGATGAAGACTGCGTGTGTACGTTTGTGTTCATGTAGTTACCTGAGATGCGCAGGTGCAGTATTAAACAGTTGGCTTATTAGAAACATCATGATGATTTTGATTGCAATTCAAAAGGTGGTGAGATGACAGCCCTGGAAATAGGTGCTGTGAGGAGGCTTGACAGGCATGGAGAAAAGGAATCAACAGACCCAAGAAGAAATTAACAGAATCTGAAAAGGTCCTGGATTATGAGGGTGAGGGAAAGGGAAGAGGCTGAGACGCTTCCAGCTCTGCGGCTTGAAAATCAGGATTTGGTGGCCAGAAGTGAACATGAAACGAGCGATGCCCAGAAGTACATCGACTGTCCCCGCTGTGGACACTGAGTGTGTTTTAAGAAGAAAGACCTTTGTGCTCTGTATTTTCTGCCTGGACTTCAGCTGCAAAAGCAACGTAACTTATTACATCTCACATCCATTTCAGAAAACTTCAAAAGCCTAAAAAGGGAAGTTGATAAAAACGGGTTCACACACCGTAAAATAAAACAATTACAGCAGCCAGAAGAGTGAGCTCTAATTAATGGGAAACACACCCACAGAACAGCTGAAGAGGCAAGTGCAGTGGGATATTTTAAGATGTTTTTCAATTCATTCTCAGTAACTTTTATGGGAGAATTTTAAACAAGACTTTTAGCTTACTGAACATAGAATTTTAATCTTCTAATATCGATCAGCTATAGTAACAACAGGCCCAGTCGCCCAGCTAAAAGGTCTGACTGCAGAGTGGAGACACAGGCTCGTTTTGAGAAGCCACAGTGTAGAATTACGGCCAGTTTTAGTTCTTTCTCTCTGTGTTCTAAAACAGCAAACCACGGTGGAGGACCATTCATGGCGGGAAAGTTTTAAGCTCAGTGAAATCCGAGTGATAATGGTGGCCGTGTCATAAAAGCACTCGGCCGTGAGGCCCCTTAGCCTTCTCTTTCCAGGGGCTCAGTTTTCTTATTGGTATACAACGTACCCGACTCAACGGTGTTGTAAAAATCCAACAAAATAACACACTTGAGAAAGGAAGGGGGGAGGCTCCCTTCAGTATGTAAAATTCAATTCATATATTTTAGCATAGGTCTTAATCGAAGGATTAAAATACTTAAATTTCCAAAATGATTAAACTTTTGTGAGTCTGACTTGTAGGGATGTTTTTAAACGTATATGTATATGCACATATACAGATACACACATGAACATATATTTTTTTTTTTTAATTTTATTGAATGGTAACTATGTACATTAATGCCCTTCTGGGGTATAGTGTGGGGTTTTCACATGCAATCTGAAATACTTCCATCAAACTGATCAACACAGCCTTCATGTCATCATGAACATATTTTTGAGAAAGGGTTGGGGACTGCTCATGATAAAGGACATGAATAATAGAACTAAGATCTCCTATAGCCTAAATGTAGCCGTATATTCATAGTATAAACTCCATAGGAATGAAGGGATTTGGATAAACATGTCAAAACCTCACCAGCAATGAAAATAATTGACTCACACATTCTAAACTGGATGAAGGCTATTTATCTACATTCTTTACAAGATGGTATAAGTTAACGTCAAGTTAACTCAGTTTAGGAAACGTAAAATATTATCTGCTAAATCATTCTCGATAGCTCTAGATTGGATAAAAGTGTTCGTTTGACCAACGCTTGCATGCAGCTATTGTTTTAGTTTGGGAAAGTTGCTTATCTTTCTAAATTCCTTTTCTTTCTTTTGACAAAAAATAACAACAATAATAATGATGACAACAAAACAATTTGTATAGCACAGGGTATTTAAGGCAAGTGAATGAAATATCTTTTTGAAAAGTCTAGCCCATTGCCAGACATCTCCTAGGCCTTCAGCAGATGAGAGCTGTTAATTGCTTTGCTATTATTACTTACATCTATTTCCAATATTTTCTCAGTGATGTCCTTGCTGTTATGGTTGTCTTAGGTGGGTTTCAGAGAAACAGACTCAGACGGCAGCTCCAGTGGGGAGTGCCACTGGGATCAATACTTGGGAGGAAATGAAGAAAGTAGAATTGGGCAGGGGGGGGACGTTTACCTGTGATGTAATCACAAGGGTCTCAGTCAATGTCACAGGGAGCTCTGAAGCTGAGATGACCCTGGAGGGTTTTCTTGCTTTGGGGGAAGGGGCCTGGGCAGTTGCAATCACCTCTAGACACTAATCCTCTCTACGCACTGTGGGTGGGTGGGGGGTGGAGCCCAGGTGGGGCCAGACAGCTCACTTTAGCAGAAGGCAGCTCCAGGGGGAGATGGCAGATGTAAATCACCAGCGACACTGGCCTATGGTATCTTCAGTTAAAATCGGCACCTTAGCCGCCCTTCCTAATTCCATTATTTCAATAGGCTCAAAAATCAATATGAATAGTGAAAGGGAGAGAAGTAAAAGAAAACGAGAGGAAGATAAAATATTTTTTAAAGTTATTAAGATTCAAATAATAGTTTCTTAAGAAATGAAAGTAAAGCCGAGCACTGATTATGTGCAGCATTGAGGTATTAGGCAGAGATACATGTCGGGCTCTGATGATAGTTTAGGCCCTCATTTCAGTAACTTGACTCGGACATTTGATACCAGCAGAAAGCGACAATCTCACCAAGAGTGGATTTTATGTTTGCACTTATTGGTTTCTCATTCAGTCATTCTAAACCGTGTATAGGACATGTATAAGTCATAAAGATTTTCGCTGTCTTATAAACTGAAATTTTCGTCTGATTGGGAAGGGGAAATAGTTCTAGAGTCAAAACTCATTGGTTGCTCTTCAGTGTGTAATTACAGGAGAATTAATAAAAATTCGCATTAAAATTCGTTATGCTTATCAGAAAGACTAATATGTCTAAGTAAGTAATTCATTGTTAAGAGTGACTTACAGTTAGGTGAGGATTTGATTTAATAAATATCAATAAAACAAATCAGACTTTATGGTCAAAGTTAACAATAACAACCATGGTAACCACCCACTGGGGCCTACCCATTGTGCCTTTTCCAAAGACAAAGGCATTTCATGCCAGATAAGTTCATCATCTTATTGGATTTAAGCTACTAAACATAAAGAAAATAAAGGACTGTAGACGTTCAATCAGAGTCATCTATGCATGAAGTGGGAAAATAGCTTTGGAGGAAAACAGAAGACCTTCCCAGTGAGAGGACACGGAGGAGAACGGAAATTCCCAGTGAGAGGACATGTGGAGTCCCAGGTGCCCGGGAGCGTTCCTTAATTTCTGGGGTTAGGGAACTACAAGCATACTTAATTTCTGGAGTTTACAATCTAAGAGAAGAAATTCTGCTAAGCGGTAAGGAGTGTTTTCTATCTCTTATTCTTCACTTTCCCAATCTAACAGTCTAAAGTATCCCAACTGGCTCTGGGAAGCCCAGTATTTTTATACCCTCAGAGTTCACAGAACCCAAAGTCAGTATCGATCTGATTTTCCGAGCATGGCCCACAACTAAAATTGCCTTTCTCTATTACAAAGCTCTATTTTCCCTTTAAAGCAACAGTAACAACAACAACAAAAGCAACAAAGACCTGCTATTCTGTACCAAAACAATATCGCAGGGATACTGGTAACTACTCGGGTCACACATGATGCTACGAAAATCCGTCACAAAGATAAAACAGCTATCAGAACGAAGACTCTAAGTCAGAGAAAATGCTCTGTGTCCCTACTGTGATGCCAGGCCCAGAGGTTTGTTTTGACAGACTGTATTTAAATGCAGGGAAGCCTGGGAATCAGGTGGCTGATTTGAGGCATTACCCACTTTTATTAATTTTGACAACCTACAAAATCTGAAGAGGAACACTTCAAATTTAGCTTTGTCAGAAAACTTTGTAGTGAGAGGGCAATGGAGGTACAGAGTCAGGATGGTGTTACTGTCCAGATGCGACCCTGACTGGATTGCGGTCCAGAGACTATACACACAGGAATTAAGAAAGGGTCTCTCAATGATAGGCTGTCTTCATCTTAGGCTCATAAACTTCTGGTCTTCAATTCCAAAGAGCTAAAGGGAAATTCCAATTTTGTGTGGAATGTAAAAAAGCAAGAAAATATTCTGCTACACTAACAGGTTTTAATTAAAACTGAAATACTGTCTTTTTTTTTTGAGACGGAGCCTCAAGCTGTCCCCCTGGGTAGAGTGCCATGGCATCACAGCTCATAGCAACCTCCAACTCCTGGGCTCAAGCGAGTCTCCGGCCTCCGCCTCCCAAGTAGCTGGGACCACAGGCACCCGCCACAACGCCCGGCCATTTTTTTTTTTTTTTTGGTTGCAGCCATCATTGTTGTTTGGTGGGCCCGGGCTGGGGATTCGAACCCTCCACCTTAGGTGTACGTGGCTGGCGCCTTAGCTGATTAGGCCACAGGTGCCGAGCCTGAAATACTGTCTTAATTGGATAAACTGAGAAAATACTTTATCTCAAGGTTTTATTTCTTATTTTTTAACTTAACAGGCACGGACTTGGTGGCTATTTTTTGGATATCCTTAGGGCAAAATGCTCAAAAACAAAATGACAAACTAGCCCTTGTTTTTAGGGTTCTCATAGTGGAATTTATGTCATAAATATGAAAAATGTTACAGAATCACAGATTTAAGTGGCATATTTCGTCCGTACGTATATGGTTAGATGAGACATACACACACAGAGGTGAAGGGTGGACATTTTTATTTGCTGCGGGAATGATTTTGACTTTGAGAAGATAGTGCGTGAAGGTACGTTTTTTAGCACAGACAAGTTAGGAGAATTCATTTGTCACTCTTTACTGGGATGGTTTAAAACATCCTGACGCTTCTGAAGGGACCCTTTCTCCATGCCAGCCTCTCAGGGATGTCGTGGTTACTTTATCGGTCTGTGCTATTAAAGCTGCAAAAATGGCTTCTTTGGTTAAATTAGGTAGAATATTCAGAGGAAACTGTTACCTAGCAAACACGGGGCAGTCAGGAGACTAGAGCAAAGGACAGAGTGTTGGTGGATCTCTGAGCGCCAGGCTTCAGGTAAGACAAAGGGCTGACCCAGGCCGGGAGGGAGCGAGGCTCAGAGCCCTGGAGGCCACGGGACTTCAGAGAATGGAACGAGTCAGAGAAAGGCAGCCGTTCTCAGCCTGCTGAGTCCTACCCTGTCCTAAACTCTCTGCTCAGTGGTGGAGGAGCGGCCGGACTCGTGCTGCGAGGTGATGGAGAGGTGCGGCCAGGCTGCGGGGCTCAGGGCTCTGGGCCTCAGCCACCCTGGCCCTCCTGCCCCCGGCTCCTTCCTGTGTACACGGCTGATGTCACCAATCAGCACAGAGAACGGCCGAGCCCAGCACTTCCTGTACCCTGTTCTGAGACCTGGTACTCCTCAGGGAACAGACGCTAATTCTGAGGAAGATAAACCAGGAAGGGAAGTATCTGTAACAGGAACCCTGACCGGGCGAGAGCTTTTCAGCTAATGCAAAATTCTCAAGGCGTCAGGGGCTCACATTGTCTTCTTTTTATCGACTACTACAAAGAACCATGGGTAAGAATCAGACATTTGTTTTTATGATTGCTGGACTTGGAGTGCAGGTCATAATTACTCTTACTTTCCAACTTTCTGACATTCAGATTTGCCAGGTAATGGAATGGACGTCTCCAGACAAGCATAAGTTCCTTGTCACCAAGCACGTATGCCAGTGACACTCTGTGGGAAGGTGCATATCAGCCTAGGACAAACTCAGCAACCCCTAAGACCCCTCACAGTCCTGAGATACAATCACTTTTCTCATCTTAGATATCCTAATTCTACCCTCGGAGGTCTGGGCCAGGCCTCATATTCTCTCCAAACAATATACTTTGTATCATTATTATGGGGAATTCCCAAGCCATTGTGTGTGTGTGTGTGTGTGTGTGCATGGTGTGTATGAGTGTGTGTATGTGCATGGTGTGTGTGTGTGCAGGTATGAGTGTATCTGTTTATATGAGTGTGTGTACATGCATGGCGTGTGTGTGTGTGTGCGGGTGTGAGTGTATGAGTGTGTGTATGTGCATGGTGTGTGTGAGTGTATGCGTGTGTGGGTGTGTACATGCAGGTGTGAGTGTATGTGCATGGTGTGTGTGTAGGTGTGTGTCTGTATGAGTGCGTGTGTGCAGGTGTGAGTGTATGTGTGTGTATGAGTGTGTGCATGTGCATGGTGTGTGTGTGTGTATGAGTGTGTGTATGTGCATGGTGTGTGTGTGTGCGGGTGTGAGTGTATGTTAGTGTATGAGTGTGTATGTGCATGGTGTGTGTGTGGGTGTGAGTGTGTGTGTTTGAGTGTGTGTATGTGCATGGTGTGTGTGTGCTGGTGTGAGTGTGTGTGTATGAGTGTGTGTATGTGCATGGTGTGTGTGTGCAGGTGTGAGTGTGTGTATGAGTGTGTATGTGCAGGTGTGTGTGTGGGTGTGAGTGTGTGTGTATGAGTGTATGTATGTGCATGGTGTGTGTGTGCAGGTGTGAGTGTGTGTGTATGAGTGTATGTATGTGCATGGTGTGTGTGTGCGGGTGTGAGTGTATGTTAGTGTATGAGTATGTATGTGCATGGTGTGTGTGTGGGTGTGAGTGTTTGTGTGTGTATGAGTGTGTGTATGTGCATGGTGTGTGTGCATGCAGGTGTGAGTGTGTGTGTATGAGTATGTGTATGTGTGTTTGTGTGAGTGTGTGTGTGTGTAGGTGTGTAGGTATTTTTAGCTCACTGTTTAAGGCACGCAGTAGTTACTCAGTTAATTCCTTATCTGGCTTTTTCCTCCCCAATGACAACACAGTCACACTAATCTCTTTCTTGGCCTTCAACAATATCTGGCTAAGACTTAAAAACTTAGGAATTGCTTTTTACCGCCATATTTTTCTTGAATTTGTTAATATCCCTTTATCAATCTTATGCTTACTGAAGACTGGGACTGAATCTTTCTTTCGTCCTTACTGCAGTTCATAGACAGGACTGACCACATCATGGTGGTCAGTGGGTATGAGGGTGGCAAGCTTTAGAAAGCAGAGGCGACATGATGCAGGTTACACATCACACGGCTGTCAGTCCTTGACTCTGGTTTAGTACTCACATGGTTTGGAAAAGGCTTATTCTTCACATCTCCTTCCCTAAAACTGGGGTCAAAATCCGCACCCTGCCTTCCTGCAGGTATTGTGCTGGGATGACAATTGGAAGAATGTGAAGGGGCCCAGAAATAGAAAAGCTACGAGTCTCAGGGGCTCAGTCGCCCCCTCAGCTGCAGTCAAGCAAGTTCGGAGTGGGAATTCACAGTGGAAACTGGAAAGGGGCCGAGCAGACCATCCTGATGACAAATGGGGAGATTTTTTTCTCTTCCAAACACCTACCCAATTGCAGGCTACCATGACGTTTAGTATAACAGGTCATTATGCATTGTGAGGACTGAAACTTGCTTATTACCACATGAAATTAGAGGGTTTCAAGTCACTGGAAACCAGTGGTTCACCGCAGTCCTCATCAGACTGAGGTTTGGGTCGCGAGACAGTGTGCAGGTGCTCCTGAGACATCCTGAGAGGAATAGGAGGCTCTTGCCGACGTCTGACCAACACAAACAATTGTTAGCCCTTTTATTTGATAACAGGATGGTGATTTAAGGTCAAAACTCATAAAGGCTCTATACTGTAACCTCTGCTTAATGAATCTAGACTGCACGTAAAATCCACTGTAAACTTTCCAATCTCTGCTCAGCACGGCTGTCAGAATTCTCTGCCTAAGGAGTAAATCTGAACCCCACGGATTCCTCTGCGCTCAAAATACAACTCAGATCCTACAGCTAAGAAATCAGTGTCTTTTGCAAAGAGGACTCTGCTGCCTTCCTTTTAATTTATTCAACAAATATTGACTTGTCTGCTGGGCACCCCTCTGTGCTGTCCGACCACTGCTTCCTCAGTATTTCTGAAATACATACTAACCCTTCTGACTCTTTGTCCTCTGTCTGAAATGCAGTTTCTTCTAGGTACCTGGAAAAATCCGCCTTATCCAGGTCCATTTCCAATATGGGCAACTTGTGCCAGCTGCACACACCGTTCTCGGGAGACAGCTCTGCTATGGCAGTCACAGGCACCCTGCACATTTTCCCCTTACACGGGGCTCTCTTAGAGGTGAGGGGCCTTGCCCTGTTTGGATCCCCCAAACACTTAGCTTGTTAGAACTCGATGGAATTAAAATCATAAGAATAGTCTCACTATTTGCCACGTTCATTTTAGGTCATAAAATTGGCCCCAGCAGTGCTTTGAATGAATTGGGTCAGACGTCTATGGACTGGGGGCCGGGCCTCTCTCAGTGTGACTTCGGTAATGGATTCACTCCAAACTAGGCAAGACTCTGGGGTTTGTGAAAATGGCCTAAGGAAAGAGGGCAAGACAAATAGTAAAAGCATTTTCATTAAAGATGTTTTAATTTAAATTTTAAAGCAACACTATTATTTTTTAACTTGATGTGATTAGGTGTTTATTGACTCTCTTGAAACGCAGTCCAGAAGCACTAGCGTATTTAGGACGACAGCGAGGTTGTACATAGATGTCATGTGCACTCCGTATAAAATGTGACTCCCGCTTTGTCTGTAAACCGTAGCTGGCTTGTGTATAAAGATACCAGCACGCACACTGAGTAGATAAGTAACAGAAGTCCTTATGTCAAGATGTTAACCGTGAACACACTGGTATCTCTCCCTTTCTCCCTGGAAATTTGGTTAATTTATTTCACCCTGTGAAATGGGCATGTTTCTCCTCTGATTTACCCCCGTTCAGTCATCCACTTACAGTTTGGTCCCAGGAGAATTCTAAAGAGTTCTCTAATCAAAGGCACACTCCATCCCTACCTCCGTCTCTGAATCCCAATCGACTTTGTTACTCTGCTGTGCTAGGCCACGCTCTTAAGGTGACCCCTTAAGGACCCTTCACTAATGTTCTCTGAGACATCAGAGCAGCCCTGAGGTCGTCCCCTCGGCTCTCTTCTGAGTTTACCCCTGGTCTCCCCTTGGAGGGACTCACGAGCCCAGGGGGCTCCTGCAATCTCCCTCCTTTCTAATATTTTTATTTTTCCTCCTAAACCATGTTATTTCCCGGACATATGTCACATGGAGAAGGGCAGAGTGTTGGTCTTTCTTCCCCTTGGCTTCTCATTGTCATGCGATGGCTTTCTCTCTCCACTGGACGTCCTCAAAGCCAGCCAGGACCCCATCAGTATTTAAGGTCATCGAAAGAAAAGGGATAGTTGAAGACACTTTATGGTTCTGAAGCTTCCACATAGTTTTAAGTACGTAGACATTTCTGCAAATTTTTGCAAATATGCTAAAAGAATACTTTAGCTTTATCCCTGAAACTAATGTTTTTCTCACTTCTTGGTACAAGAATTAGCTTTGCTGTTCTCCTAGAGTTTATTATCATCACTGCCTCCAATCCGTAGCCTCATTCTAACACGGCTGGTAACGGTCGGAGATTGTATGAAGTAAGGGGTAAATTCTACCCTTGTGGGGGCATCTACGCCGAGGGGGACACAGCGTGTGGTATTAGCCACCAGCTGATGAAAACACTGAAGGCATTTCTTGCCATAAAAGAATGACATGACCCTAAAGGGGGCATTCTAAGAGACAAGAACAAGAATTCATGTAGCTTCCATGTGACCTGACTTTCTCTACTATATTTTAAAATAAAGAGGGGGAATACTTATCTAAAAAGTCCATTTATTCATTTTAGACTTATAAGAATTATATATCTATTCACTCACAATGGATGTTTACAGACAATCCTAAGGAGATACGTATCTGGATGAGGTTTTTAAAAATCATATTATCCTGGTTCTGCTTCACACCATTCATGTTACAAAAGGTGGAGGAAGGAATTATCAACCAAAGGAAAAGGAAGGAGGAGAACCACAAAACAGAAGAAAATGAGTTCGATTTAACATGATCTAAATATTTTGAATATGCTGTCGCTATTATTAATCAAAATAATTTTTTTTAATGAGATGGTGAACAAGGTACTTGCTGTTTCTTATTTATGTAGGCTTACTTACTAATTGCAAAATAAATCAAGATGAAAGGAATAATTTGGAAGAAAGTGTTTAATTGGCAAATCCAGCAAAGAAGGCTCATCTTTAATCTTATGCTAATTTAAATGTATCAGATTCTAAAGTGAGGAGGTATCTTAGAGATTATCTGATCCACAGTTTTTACGTTATTTTTTTATGATAGTAATGCCCAGGCAAATCACCTGGCTGGCTTTATGTTACCCAGCCGTGTGGGGGTGAGCTGAGACTTGATCCGATGAATTCTTGGTTTTGGATTCAGGTCTTTCCCCCCTCGCATCACATAACCTTTAAAATAAAAATCCGACTGCTTGTTTAAATGTTCGGACTCACTATAGCTATGGTTTTTTCAATGCTTCTCAAAATGTTTAGAGAAGAATAAACTGATATTAATAAGTATGTGACAGCATTTTAAATTCAATTGTAGGCAAAAATTGTATTTGGATTTATCTCTGTAGCTGATAGGAGGAAGATTCCAGCCCAAATCTCTCTTTTTCTGCCACCCCAGCCCCACCTGTCTCTCTCTTTCTCCCCCCCCCCACCGTTATGTTACTCTTTACATTCTAAACAAGTCAGCGAGGTGGGGGCCTTTTGCACTTCTTCATAGAGTTAAGACACTGTAATTGTTCTACAGACCTTGGTTCAAGAGGTTTCCCAGTGCATTTGGTTGATTGCCCTGTAGATACATAACATAAAAGGAGATACTGAAAGGACGAGGTGTGGGGGCAAGAAAGGAGTCTGTCTGTGAACCTGACTCAAGGCCGATGAGCATTTCTGACTATGGGGTGCATAGTTAACTCTATAGCTTGTGATAAGTTGTAGAATTTCCAAAAATTACCATTTCTTGAGGAGTAGGACAGGCGGACTTATTTCATTTATTTATTATAATGATGCCTTAAATAATGCAATAGCCACTTTATGTAGTAACCTGACTTTTGAGTAGTATTGTGTAAATTTGACAATATTAATCCAATGAATAAAAGTGGCAAAGAAATATGATTCAAAGAAATATGATGAAGTATTTTTAAGTATTTATGACACAGAGTTTTAAAACTATTACGCTATCCCTTTTTTCAGTTTGACATAACATAAAATCATTGATGAAAGTAATTGTGTACAAAATGGACTTTTTTCCTATTTTTTTTTAGCGTATCATAGATCAGAATTTTTACGTTTGAGTCAACATTTCTAAAATTATTATTACACAAAAAATAAAAGTGTTTTCACTTACGGCCCTGATGTTTTCAAAATGTCCACCATCTTTCTCAAAATCAATAGGCTGTCCTTTCAGCGTCCAATAGAAAGTGACATCCAGACTCGAATCGTGAATCGCTTTGCAACTAAGAACGATGCTTTCTCCCACTGTTAGTTCTGTTCTTTTAGGAGTAAGTTCTATCTTCGTGGGTTCTACAGAAATAAAAACACATTAATTAACATAACCAACACCTTGGGTTTGCCTCCCTCCTAGACTCATGACAGTTGCTCTAGATAACATTTACCAGATTTTTCATATCATTAAATCAGTTATTATTAAGAAAATTATTAGGCTTTGGATGTTTGAATCCCTGTTCCTGTCAAGTTGATTTGAACAAAAAGGACGAGAGACGCCATCACTAGAAGTAGCATTTGGCATCCTGGGAGATGGAAATTAGAAAAAATAGGCTGTGGTGTTTCTGACTACTTACAAGGATCGTTAAGTAAAATAAAATGATTTTTACAATAAAAAATGCCCCTTATATCTGAAGGAAGAATTTTTAGGTAGAATTCACACTTTTTTTTTTTTTTTTTGAGACGGAGCCTCAAGCTATCCCCCTGGGTAGAGTGCCATGGCATCACAGCTCATAGCAACCTCCAACTCCTGGGCTCAAGCGAGTCTCCTGCCTCC
>CAUYQV010114330.1:0-23747 GCA_963574575.1 Galagoides demidoff | reverse complement strand
GCCACATCACACCACCATGAGCTCCACATCACATCACCATAAACTCCACACAGGGATACACAACAATAGCACAAAGTCGCTGGCACAGGAAGGGGGTAAATGAACCTGTAACTGTAACAGGGCTTAATTGTGCCAAAATATCACTACCACAGGCATCCGTACCACACAAAGATCAGAGCCATCAGTAATTTCTCCTTGTACCTGGTAACATATCAGAATGTGGGGAATTAACAAGTTCTTCCAAGTAAGTCATCGAAGTGTATCAAAGGTTTGTTTAACCAAAGCAAGGCACATGTACCTAACTTTGGGTCCTCATGTCCTTCTGTTCAGTTTACCTGTTTGTGTCAGAATGACCTCAGGAGAGCAGAGGGCAGAATCTGCTGCTGAGTCACGAGGAGAAAAGTTGTGCAAGCCTGGGACTACTTCTGACCATCATGTGACAGCAGTCAGTCAGTAATTCTGTTGTAGTGACCTAATTTGTACAGGCAATATAACCATTACAGATCACACAGTACCATCCTGATTTATTTACAGAATATATTATTTAAATAGATTTAATTCATGTCTGCTTAACTGACAGATGTGAAATTGGTTTATCTTACCTGTCTGAGTAAGTTACACTCTGTAAGTGTACTTCAGTGGGCATCACTGGAAAGGACCTTGTATTAACCAACAAGAGAAGTAACTGGATTTTTATCAGTAGAGTTTGTCTTCTAATTTGTTATCAAGTCTTTTTGATTTTTTTAACCTAATTCTAAACATATCTAATGATGTCACCTAACAAAGGCACAGTCTTTTGTCTTCAACAGTGGGTAACTCTGATGCGTTTGTTTTCAGAAGAGGAAAACCTGAAACATTCTTATCAAAAATTTACAACACTACATAATCAGTCATTGCATGGACATGGCTGCGTCAGAATTTCCCACCTGTGTGACAGATGACATGAACATTCTCGTATGTGGCATCAAAGACTTCATACTTCAAGTAACAGTACAATCATTTTCAGTACTGTGACAATATTGAATCCAGGAAATGTATTTTTAAACCTTTTTATTAAAATACATTTTAAAACAACGTTAAAAATTGATATGCCACATTTTTTGAATTTTAAAAGAAATATATGTGTTGAGAACTAAAAAAATTTCAAAGCAAGTCATGTCTTTAGTTCATGAAGTGGTGCTATGAAGATGTACCTGTTTTTCCTCAGGGAGCAAATGTGAGGCTCAAATAATATGTGGGGCACTTTGCAAGCTGTTAACTCACATGCAAATGTAATTCATCCTTAGCCCAACTTTTAACTTCCATCAACCAAACATCACCCTCTGGCTTCTAATCCCAATCTCCATCATTGAGATTCTACATAAGGTATTAGCAAAACTCTTGCTTTCCACATTTTCTTTTAACCAAGAAGGGCTGAGGGTGGACTCCATGTAAGTGGTTCAATCAAAATTGGAAAAGCAACTTCCAGCCAGCAAGGAATATCATGATAAACCCTCAGTAGAACAGAGGAACAGGCCCACCTGATCACAAGAGTAGAATCCTCTCTCTCTCTCTCTCTCTGACAAGAAACACAAATTTATAAGCTTTAATCAACTGCCCACTTGCCTAGGATAGTTATAAAATTTCTCCCTACAGGCACACATAACAAGAAGTGAGCCCAACCACGGGGACTCCCTGCCGGTTTGGGCTTGACTAGGGAGCACTTCCAAACTCCCACAATTGCAGTGAAACTCGGTGGTACTTTTTAAGCCATGCAGCCATCCTGGTGTGCTCCCTTCCCTGCCAGCATTATGAAAGGTACAACCAAGTCCCCACATTAAACTGTTTGACGGGGGGTGGGGGAGGTGTGAAGCGGGGGTTCTCCCCTGCGTGGGGTGTGGAAGAGCCAGAGTGGCCAGGAGAAGCTGAGTGGACTGCACGCTAGTCTTCCAAGCCACTGAATCTCTAGGCTGTTGGCAAATGCTACAGGCAAAGTGCCATTTATGACTCTGCGTTATGAAGCCCCTGACGTCCGTTCCAAGAAATAATAAATATATTCTGCACATATATGGGATGTGGTATCAAGGGCATTTTATTCAGGGAAAACAGTAAAGTAAGATTACTACAGAGCTGAGGTTCTTCTAACTCAAGTTTGACTTGGTGGAAAACCATGTCCATGAGCCAGTGCAGATTTCAACGAGGTATTATCAGCTGGAGTTGGGAAGGGAAGAAGAAACGCACAGGCCCCGTCATGAAGAGGGCTGTGTACACAAGCTCGTCCCTGGAGATTCAGACTTGCAGTCTGTCCCACACGAACACATATCTTCACAACCCTCATCTCCTGCTGACACTGCAGCATTCACACATCTTCTATATCAGGCGCACCGTGCCGCTAACTGAAATGGTATCCAAATCTGGAGCATCGAGACCGATGCATTAGAAGACTCAAATACCAACTGCCCACTGGCGATTCCTAAGGGTCTGAACCAACGTCTGTGGGATGGGCGAGGGGCCGCAGCACTTTCAGATGCTATCGATCAAACTTGGGTCAGTTTAAATGTAAAATTTCATTATTGCCCTCAGAGCCATACTTCTTTGACTTCTGTCTTTTTTGTTCTTCTGATGCAGTCACTGCAATTGATTAACTGCCTGACACCAGACAGTGCAGCCACGCCAGGGAGCACGCTGAACCCGGGCAGGGGAACAGTGGCAGGGCAGCAACCGGGAGCCCCTCAGGAGTCCCTGCCAGACCACTAATGGTGAGCAGGCCACAGTGTGAAGACAGCTTTAGTGGAGCCAGGGAAAGCTGCACACATCAATAAAAAGCTAATGCAGCTGCCAAATTGAAAATAAGTACGGTGTACTTTCGATCATCCACAAGTGGTTTAACCACATGGCCTCCTCCATCCTCCAGCTCAACCTCAGTCTGGGCTGCGACCCAGACACTGAGGAGGGTGGTGGTCTGCAAGTCTGAATGCAGTGTCTGTGTCTGAGGTGTGGTCCTGACTGTGCCCAATTGTAAATTTTCTTTTATGAACCAAGCCCTGAAGTTCTTTTACTAGTAAGGGTAGCTATGTATGTAGTATATGTATATAAACACTAATAAACTATGCAAACATCAATAAAAACTATGTCATGCACCTTCCTTTATTATATAAAATGAAGTTCTTTAAAATTCACAAGCAGATTCTTAGTAGATAATAGAAAACTGAAAATTTTATTCATTCCTTTAAGTTTTTTGGTGCTTTTAACATGTTATCTGCCAGACACAATTCCAGGCACTCTGTAAAGTTGAAGATAATTCAGTATCTACATCGTGGGCTCCCAGGCCACACTGGACAATAAATAATTAGAATTCAAAAGTCATGTTTTCAAAAGTTTAAAATATCCTTACAGATTATTGGGCTGCCCTTAAAGCCAATATAATTTATTTGGCATGTGGCTGATTTTAGAACAATAAGCTTAATAAGTGTCTCAAAGATGACATATAAGAAAAAATTCAGTGAGGTAAATGGTGAAATTTTAGCAATAAGAAGAATCTGTCTTTGATGTTCTGCCCTGGCCTGTGCCCTTGAGCACAGAAAGCCAGATTGCTTCTTTGTTCCTCTTTTAAAAGCAGACTGCTCTGTCAACTGTGTCACCCCTCTTTTCTTTCTTTCTTTCTTCTTTTTTTTTTTGAGACAGAGTCTCTCTTTGTTAACCCTGGTAGAGTGCTGTGCTGTCACAGCTCACAGCAACCTCAAACTCCTCTGCTTAAACGATTCTCTTGCCTCAGCCTCCTGAGTATCTGGGACTACAGGCACCTGCCACAGCACCCGGCTATTTTTAGAGACAAGATCTCACTCTGGCTCAGGCTGGTCTCAAACCTGTGAGCTCAGGCAATCTACCTGCCTTGGCCTCCCAAGTGCTAAGATTATAGGCATGAGCTACCATGCCCGGCCCCCGTGACCCCTCTTTTAAAACTTTCCACAGACAGTTCCTTTCTCCTGAAACTACAAATTCAACAGCCCAGTTTTGATTACTACATTTAACACCATAATTGGGTAGGACTCATGAAGACTAAACCTCTCAGGGAGTCTTCTCATGTTTGAAATGCAAAACCCTTCTCCAAAAATCTCTGACTGGTGCATATGTGGGGGAAAAAAACATGTGTTTTGTTTTCCTAGTGTCCCTTATTTACTCTTGATATCTATATACTACAGTCTAAAAGAAGTTAGTGAACCTCTCAGAAAATTGAGTTTATTCTGAGTAATAATGGAAGGCTTAGAAAGTTAAGGAGATTACATTCATGAAAGTATTTAGCTAGGTGTCTTTTAAAAATAACCTGTGAACAGTTATCAACACCACTGCTATTTAAATATTCTCATTATTAAATAACTGGTGATTTGGCAATTCACTGCTGAACTGTGACTAACTGCTGATTCAAAAAAGAAGACAGCCAAAAAACCCAAATTTTCTTAGCGTTATTAATAAGTTTCATAAGGTTTCAATGGCTAGGAAATGCCATTTCATGGTACTACTATAATCTTCCCATTAGAAATGGGCACCGTTTGTTTCTGAGGTTGACACATGCAGCTCCTCACATGCCACTAGACGGTGGGAGTCACCAGGCCGCAGCCACCCCAGAGCATCCTCAGGGTCTCAGCAGGGAAGTGGGAAGGTGGTTATACCAAAATAACCATAAGCCACAATAATGTACAAACTTCCTTCCTAATACAGCAGACTCCTTGCGAGCTATTTCCTTACTTGAAATTTATTGCTATAAATACAGAGCATGGAAACGCGAAATGATGCCAGTTCAGCCACCACTTTGGCCCTAGTCCTTAGCTAAATTTATGCATTTCTCTGGTTTGTTTAAATGCCAAAGAACTAGGCAAACTAGAAGAATATTATGCCCTTCTCTTCAGTATAGAAGTCCCCCTGAGCACTCACCACATGCAGATGGAGCCAGGAGAGCTAAGGGGAAAGGGATAAAAAACGTTCAGTTTACAGATGAGAATAACAGGTTGGAGATGTCCCATCAAGAAGGATTTCAATCAAACCATCCCTCTGCAGCAGTGATCTTCGGAATGATCAGTGCCAGACCCGTTCTCCAGTCCTTGCCCAGTAAGACGTCTGTTTAACACCTATGATTCAGCAGAGAGGTGTCAGAGATGCAGGGCCATCCTAGAAAGTAACTACAAAGAGAGGCAGAACACAGCAGAAAACATCGTGGAGGTTTCAGGACTGTGACGGAAGCTATGGAACTGACACGCATAATACTCTTCTTCCTCTTACAGTCAAGTCTCCCCTTCCTTATTCAAAGCTAGTGATAATAATTTAACTCCTCGGGAGAAGTGTCCTGGGAGGACAAGGTACATTCAAAACTGGCCTTATTGAAACCAACCACAGCACAGAAAGAGTGGGTGGTTTTAACTACTCTTGTTACCTGCCAGAGGGGCAAGGTGAAGGTTTTTCTGGAGCTCTGTCCCCCTCCCTTTGTATTCTCTTCCACTGGAGGAAACCCCATCTCCTACCACAGAGGCGAGAGCGCTGCAGGCTGAGGGGCCTGGGGTGCTCTTCCCTCTGGTTCCCTCATCCTAATTTACATACCCACACACTTTGCCTGGCCACGAGCAATGTCTGTCCTAGGACACCTGGGCTCAGCATGAGAAGGTCCTTGAGGACATATTTATATATTTATGTATCTCACATAGCATAATCACAAATACCTAACACAAAGCCCCTCACTGATAGAAGGCTGGAAGGAAATACACTAAGAGGTTAATGTTAATATTTGGGGTGGTGAAATGGTGTGTGAGTTCTCTTCCATCTTTCCATATTTTCTAAACTATTTAATGGTCTCATATTACTTTTATAATAAAAAACATTAAAAATAAAGGTATTATTCATTCGAGTCCCTCTGCATACTGTACTGTGTACCTTGAGGGCTGTGTGAAGCTTGCCTTCAGAGATGATATGGAAAAACTGAATTTAACAACACAAAATAAACAATACCAAAACCTCTGGAGGAAGAGCAGACGGCGTAACCCTAGATGGCTCCTGATGGTGTGGAGCCAATCTGCCCACGAGTCCCTGCTTTTGCACATTGGACGGGTTGCAGGTCTCCATGGTGAACCCCGTCACCCCGACGGGCAGCACAACACTCTGAAATAATCAGTCTCCACCCAATGTCACCGGGATGCAAAAGATCAATTTCTGACAGAAAAAGAAAAAACACCTCTTTCTTTTTTTTAGTTTCTAAACTTCCTTAATGCAGCAGTTCTTTGGAGTCCTTTGCCCAGGGCTATCCCCATCCAGGAGAACATTCAGCCCATCCGGGGCAGCACCGGGTGACTCATCTGTTACTATCAAGAGCTTTATTCAGTACTTTCTCCTAAATGTGTCATGAAACAAGTGCCTTTCACTGCCCGCTGCTTAATCATCAAGAGGCCAATCATGTCTGAGCCATTTTTTAAAGTCTTCAACCTTAGACTCCAGACATGTTTATTACAACTTTTTAAATCATTTTGGGAGGCCATAGCAAGTGGATTGCCTGACCTCACAAGTTTGAGACCAGCCTGAGCCAGAGTGAGAACTTCCCCTCATGTCTAAAAACAGCCCAGCTACCAGAAGTCCCAGCTACCTGGGAGGCTAAGGCAAGAGAATCACTTGAGCCCAAGAGTTTGTGGTTGCTGTGAGCTGTGATGCCTTGGCACTCTACCAAGGGTGACAAAGAGAGACTCTGCCTCAAAAAAAAAATCTTTTAAAATAATATTTAATAATAAAAGTTAATATATATTTTGTGAAAATTAATAGTGGGAAGAAATGCCAGGATGGTCTTGTCAATCCAAGTGCAACGTCCTGTCTAACCGTAATTGGCAACCCCAGGTATGCTGCGATCACTCCTGTCATGTAGACAGCAAACCGGACCTGAAGACACCACACAACACACAGCTTCAAAATCCAGACCTTCTGGACTCCAGTGACCAGGCTTCTCACATGTCAAACTGCTTCCCTTAGAATTAAGGGGGGAAAAAAGGAAATGTTGGGCATTTTCTCAAGGATAAAAATCAAAACAAATAAAGCCACCGGAATCCTCTTTTTCCTCTCCAGGCTCGCACACCACTCTATATTTCTCTTTTCTCTGCTGAGCTCACTCGGCCTGACAAGGACCATACTTTTCAAAACTAGCTGCTCTCAGAAGGAGTGTGGCAGAAAAAATGACAAATTGGGACAGGTTTGCTTGCAGCAGGGTTTTCAGATGCAAGATTTTACCAGAGTACAAGAACAAAACTTTGATCATAATGCTGTGAACGGAAAAAAACGCAAAGGATGGTCTGTTAAGAGGGAAAGCTCAGAGCAGCAAGCTTGGAGCTGAACATCAGAGAGAGGAAGCACCTGACCAGGCCTAGCACCGCTGGTGGGCCATGAGTGCTCACTTTTTACAAAGTGCTTTGCACACCATAGACAGAGCCTCACCATATCCATCTGTGAACAGCTGAGTAAAAACAAACAAGCTCAGCACGTTCGCAAGCATCCATGCTGTCCAGCCAGGGGCTTCCCTCTCCTCTACTCGCTTTCCTCAGCAAATCCCACACACGAACACCAAAGTGAAATGTGCACGTCACACGTTTCCCCCAAAATGACAGCTCGTGGGCTGTGACTAACATTGAAGTATGCTGTAATAGTTTTTAAAGTTTTGTCTGAATAAAGGACCTATGCATTAAAAAAAAAAAAAAAAAAAAACAACTACCAGTGAAAGGAGGCAGAAACGGCAACACCAGAGAAGGCTTTCCATTCATGAATCTCTCTGTGGTTTGTGCCACTTCCCAGAAGAGGGATCTGCAGGGACTCGTCTGCACATGCAGACAGGGCCTGGGCGCCCACAGCTCTGTGCTCCCTGGGCTCCTCTCACACTTCCACGCCATCAGCTGACACCAGATGTCTCACCAATACTCAAGTTTGCTATACCAAGCAAACTTGGTTTGCAGTACCAGGTTTTATATAATTCATAAAATCTTGAAAATATTCTCTATTTGCTAATCATCCCAGCTACCAAATCTCTGAACCACCGGAGCGGAGCCTCTCACTCCTGGGTGTGGGAGCCGCTGCCTTTTTCAATTATTATAATGACTTTCTTCACACTGACCTGACTTCTGATGCCCAGCAGCCCGAGATGGATGAGGTCTGACAATTAAGTTAGTGAACTCATCCTAGAAAAAGTGCTCCCTACCTCACAGCTAAACATTACTATCGGCACCTTCGAAGTCCTCCCCCGGCCATCTGGTGACCACAGTGATGTTCAGCCATGAGGTGTGTACCCCTTTTTCTAGAATGAGTTACCTTGTGTATCTAAAGACACTGTGAGTTCATTCACTTACTGTACAGTATGGCAGCACTTTGGAACAATAGGTTTGTTGGTCCCAATGCAAAAGTTTGTGGAACTACAGTACAATGGGGCGTGAGTGTCCGTGTGCTGCCATGAAGTAGGGTGGGGGGGACAACAGCGAGCAGAAAATAATAGTTCTGAAAGGAAAAGAAGAACAGCACAGTTCTATAACTATCTTCAGTTCTTCTCCAATTTTAGCACCCAATTCACCTGTATTTATCTAGGATTCAACTTGCATCTTTAAGACGTTTTTTGGTAACATCTAACGTAGAAGGAACTCTATGTCTCCAGTTCAGAAGGTACCCAGGAAGGCAGGCCATGTGTGTCTCCGAGACACACTGACGGGAACCACCAGGTTAGAGAAGACCTTCAGACCCACTTCCAGTTTTCCAGCCTGGTCAACGCAGTGGAAGTCTGACCTGGAGACTCATCACAGCCCAGGCAGCATCTGCAGCATCCTCTCTAGCAAGGGCCCTCACAAAACAGTGACAGCTTCTCAGGGGGACACTCTGAATCCAATCTGCTAAGATTTGGTGCATCGGCAAAAAGTTTGACTCTGCATAAATACAAAGTATTGAAAAATAAGACACTTTCACTCATAAAAGACATCACCTAAATTACGTTTATATCTTTCAAATGCTGTGGGATAAGAGTGAAGCTTCCTTGCAGGCATTTGTGAAATACTGTGAAATGGGCACTCTACGGAAAATGATGTGACCTGTCATCCTTGAAATGCGGGACTGAACACCAGCCCACTGGAGTGCTCAAGAGCTCAACTCCACGAATCCCAGGCTCCTTGTTTTCTTTGATAACCAGGTGTTGACGTTACCCAGGCCCAGGACTTTCACATTTCCTACTTTCACTTTTTAAAAAGGAAGACAATGGAGCCAGTGATGAAGCCATCTCCAGGAGCTATAAATTTGCTCGGTTCTAAAATTTACTGTATTTTAGTGTAAGCATTGCTATACCTCTGAGAAAGCCTTATCTCTGAGAACTAAGTTTTAAACAAGTGCAAAAACAATCATGTTTTCTGATGAAACATATCTCATGAATAAAGAAAATCTGTTGGCTCAGCACCTGTAGCTCAAGCGGCCAAAGTACCAGCCACATACACCAGAGCTGGCAGATCTGAATCCAACCTGGGCCTGCCAAAACAACAATGACAACTATAACCAAAAAACAGCTGGGCATTGTGGTGGGCGCCTATGGTCCCAGCTACTTGGGAGGCTGAGGCAAGAGAATCACTTAAGCCCAGGAGTTGAAGGTTGCTGTGAGCTGTGATGTCATAGCCCTCTACCCAGGGCAACAGCTTGAGACTCTATCTTAAAAAAAGAAAAAAAAGAAAAGAAAAGAAAAGAAAGAAAATCTGCTAAATGGACCTTTGGATAAATTAATTTTTAAGGCTAAGCTTTGCTAAAATTCTTAGGCAATATAGTATAATATTAAGAGTAAAGGCCAGACACAATGGCTCACACATTTAATCCTAGCACTTTGGGAGTCTGAGGTGGGAGGATCCCTTGAGGCCAGGAATTTGAGACCAGCCTGAGCAACATACGGAAACTTTATCTCTGCAAAAAACAGAAACACTAGCTGTGCAGGGTTGCACATGCCTATAGTCCCAGCTACCCTAGAGCCTGAGGCATGAGCATCTTTTAAGCTCAGGAGTTTGAGGTTACAGTGAGCTGTCATGATACCTACAGTCCAGGTAAAAAAGCAAGATTCTAACTCAAAAAAAAAAAAAATGAAATAAAAGAAAATGTAGTACAGACTCGGCAATTAAGACTACCTGGGCTCAAACACCACATGCACCACACTGTGACCCTGGACAGCTGGGTCTGCCTCTTGGTGCCTCAGTTTCTCATCTGTAAAATGGTGACAATGGCACGACCTCACAGAGTGGCCACTGAGGGCTGAATTGAATTGACAGCAAAATTTACTTAGAATCATCAGTGGGCTGCAACTCAGTCAGCATGTCTTAGCATTTGCTTAGCACTATGCTAAGCCCTCTCAACAAAGAAAAGTATGTTTGAGGCCATATAATATGATCCCAGGGCCTAGAATGGTGAGTACCAAGTAAATACTATTTGAGTGAATGAATAAGTGAGTTCTTAAGAGAAAAAACTCAACCTAAATGTTTTTGACGTCATTGAGTACATGACAGAGGAATGGTCATAAATAAAACAACCATAGGCTATGGCTGCCTCGACTTGCCATTCCTGGCAGGTAAGAGAACAGCTGAGTTTGTTCTACCCAAGTGAAGGTCAACGTCCAATCTCCAGACAGTTTCATCATCTTCAGGAATGACATCAACTCAAGGGGGCCAGCAGGTGGACTAAGGCAGATACACATGTATTACAAATACCCACAGCTAGAAATTAAACCAAATTTTAATGCATTTTTGCTACTTTGTCTTTATAAGGCATAAAGACAGATACAAATAAAATGAAACTCACTTAACCATTTCAGGATTGCCCAGAAAAGGCTTAAAGATGGTCCTCCTGATACATCTTACAGCAGGCACCACACCTTACTGCCATTTACACCATGCTCTAAATTCAAACACGTGCAGACGAGGCAGTCTACAGAAAGTTCTCTGGCCCACGGCAACCTTCTGCAAATTACATGAGAGTCAGTTTAAGCCTGAATAACTTCCATTCCACCAACTAACCGGCTCTAGGTCACTAACCAAAAGCTTAAATCTGATCCTGCTGCTAAGTGGACAGGTATCTTAAGACAACAGTCTCATCAGAGTTCTTCCATGTTACGAGTACTTCAAGGAGGCCGTGGGAGAAGTGTAAACAGCCACGATCCTGGAGACATACAGATCTTTCTAAGTGCGTCCTCATCACTTTTAGGCCTGACTCCTACCGAAATACAGCTCTCTCATCTGTTCTCTGGGTCAAGCAAACAATGGTTATTGTGCAGCTACTGTCAGGAAGAAAACATAGTGTGTTCAGGAGACACAACCCAGGGTTGACAACGCCCTCACACAACCGCTGACGGTGCACACCAGGCCTGCCTGCTCCGCAATACCAACCACAAGTGACGGGAAAGAGGATGAGGACAGAGACTAAGCCAGGAAGGCTGTGCAGAGGACAAATCTGTGTTTGCTGCTTCATTCCACAAAAGACTTAAGGCAGCCTAGAGGAGAAGCAGGGTTTCCACACACAGAGCAAGAGCTGGGCAGCCCCAACAAGACAACAGGCTCAGCCATCGGGGAGGAGGATGCATTCTGTGCAAGAGACATTCCTGTTTAATAAATAAGGCGAACAAACTTTGTCCTCTAATTTTGATGTGTATGTTTGAGCACTTGAAATGTTAGCATTTATACTTTCTCTTTATTACTAATATTACTGATAGGTTCAAAGGATTCTTGAATTTACCCCAGTATAAAATTCATCTGCCTACAATGTCTTTCCTACTACTTAACGCCTTTCTTTAGACAGGGCAGGCTTTAACATGTGGCTCCTGGAGAAAAGTGAAACCATAGACAGCAACGGAACTCAGAATAAAAAACACATTTTGAAATAAAATAAAGGTTAAGCTGTCGTACCAACAGACCTTGCTTGATCAGCAAAAATGTAGGTGTTAACAGGAAATCGCTATATTGTGTAATCCCCGTTTCACCCTCCACAAAATTGCACGATAATTCAAAATAAGTGAAGCAACAACTGGACGGATGACCAGTTTTTGTTGTTTACATAGTTTAATGCACAAATGTGCAGTTTCCATGACTCTCAGAATGACGTGATTTACAGGAGGCTTTAACAATAAATAAAGTTGAAGTACTGTATATCGTCAGCATATGGTGAAACTTTTAAGCAAAGCTCTTTCTTCCACTCCCTGCAAGACATCTAAAATGTTCTCCCCATTGGGGCCTTTCATTTTTATTTTACTCCCTAATTCTCCTCCAGTGAAAATATAAAATTTGTTTTATAAATAAAAAGGGAGGAAAACAAAACAAAACAAAAAAGAAAACATGTCCTTCACACATTAATGCCACAGTAATCAGTAACAACTGCACAGAGCCTTTACGGTTATTTATAACTTTGCCATTTTAAAAGTTAGTCATAGGGAACAAAAATACTTATATTAATGTGTAATAATTTATGCTATTTCTAAAGACCTGGTACGTATCATCCTTCTTTAACCACCTGGCATTGTCAGAATATCTAGGATAAGATTAACAAAATTATTTGCAATAAATCTCAGAAACATGCCTTCTGAAGAACATACACAAATAAATCCTTAAACAATGAAGTACCCTCTTGTCAACCCCACTGTATGAATCCCGTAAGTCTTCCCAGCCTCTTCAGAAAAGTATGTTGACCACGGTTAAGGCCAGGCTTCCAATGCCTCCTCCTTCTCCAAATTTCACCACAGTGCTTCCTTCCCTTTTAACCACTTGGACTTTATTTAAAAGAACTCTAATGAAGTTTATGGCCAGGCACAGTGGCCCATGCCTGAAATCCCTGCACTCTGGGAGGCCAAGACAAGAGGCTTGCTTGAACTGAGGAGAGTTCAACACCAGCCTGAGCAAGAGAGAGATCTGGTTTCTAGCTCACTTTTAAACACGTCACTTAAAAAAAAAATTAGCCTGGCATTGTGGCAGCACCTGTAGTCCCAGCTGAGAGGCTGAGGCGAGAGGCTCTCTCAAACCCAGGAGGTTGATGTTGCTGGGAGTTCTGATGATGCCACAGCACGGTAGCCTGGGCAACAGAGTGAGACTGTGTCTAAAACAAACAAAAACAAATGTTCATCTGCTTCTTTGGGACTTGATTTGCAAGTGTTCCATAAAACTTATATTAAGTAAATTTGTACGCTTAAAAAAGAAAGTTTATGACCGTAATTACACTATAGAGATCCAGCACTTTAACTCTCTCTTAGCAAAAACAGAAAACCAGCCATAAAGGCGAATCTCGATCTAACATTACCACTGGCACCTCTGCTTTTGGAGTACCTGGGCAGTGGAGGAATTCATGAGGTTGTGTGAGTCCTGATCTAACATCTGCCATGTCAGGAGTCCAGCAAGGCCAGGCCTGCAGTTCAATTTACACTACACTGGGGAGGGGAGATGCTCTTACCCTGCCGTAGTTGTTTATGAGAATCATGAAGAAGAAATACCAAGGCCTGGGTACTTCATGGAATGCTCCCAGTCCAGAAACTCTTACTGGAGCAATTTGATGGCTTTCATTTCGAGCTACGTTTCTGTTCACACCTGCTACAAATCTTTTACCTGAACCACTTTGTGTGGAAACTCATTAAAACGCTCTCTGACAGGAGAGCACCACAGTGCCGCCTTCTCCTCGTCTAACAGCCCGGCATCTCGCGCTCATAAATTCATTCTAATTAAATTATGCCTCTCAAGGTGCTCCCTCTCATGCAGCCCTTCTGTAATTGTACCTAATATTTTCTCCACAACCGATGTTACATTAAACAGGCTTTTACTACCTGCGACCCCCTAACGGCCCCATCTTGCCCTCCCTTGCCACTTCCCTCCCTTCCGCTTTTTCTTAAGTTCAAAGGAGACAGGAATCTAACCCGACAAACACTATTTTAAGAGTTTGCCTTAAGTTCTCATCAAGTTCTTTATAATTTTCTTAATGTGATACATAAAATACACAAAGACTCAAACAAATGTATCTCTTTGAGCACCAGAAAAACCATTACCTTTTAAAATTCCAAGGAAAAAAAACACAGAGAAAAGGCCAGGTGATGTTATTAGCCAGTTGTATCTCAAAGAAGTGTTGCTATAGAGGAAGGAATATGTGGATTAAAATTGTACAACAAATACCACCAAAAATCATCATCAGTCATTATATTCATTTTATCTCCCATAGACGCAGTAGAAGACACTGATTCTTCAGTTTAAGCTATAAGTCTCACGGGACACTTAAGGTAACAAAAATAAGCCAAATCTGAGAAAGTGTGTGAGATTCTACTACACATCTTGGCTTGTATTCTCACCATAATTTTTCATTTTTAAATAAAATGTGAAAGGGAGTAGTTGTTTTCCCCTTCACACTTTGCTATGTTTCAGCAACCCCACGGAATAAACGCAAGCTTTGTTAGAAATGCATAGTTCACACTTAAAAGACTGTAGATGGTAGAACTTCCTAACTTTGCAAAGCAGGTAAATAACTTATCTCGAGTCATAAAAGAAACCACTTAAATGTGAACTACTGCTTTTACTGTCGCTATCATTGTGAGAAACACGTTATTAAAATTTTTCCAGTTTTTTGGTTTCTTTAGCTTTTCTTCTTTTCTGCCATAAATTGACAACATGGTTGTGATAATTCACTGGGCGGACTATGTAACAACTCCAGGGCATTTGTTGAAATATAAATACATAGATGTGTCTTATCTACCTAATACTACTGATACCCATCTAAGATTTATAATACTGGGGTTTTTTTTTTATATTCCATACTTCATTTCACAGCAAAAGCTCCAACAATTATTGATTGACAGATTTCATAAAGAAGTTGACTCATTTTATTTAGTCAGATGCTATAAAAAAGGTCATTATAGTATCACAACTTTCCATAGAATGGATCAATTAATCTTCCTGAAAAATAACTTCTTTCTTCTGTGTGAGGTATAAAACGTGACAATTAACTTTAATTAGTATCTACTGGGTACTTCCAGTGTTCCAGGAGAAACATTCTAAGTGCTTCATGTGGATTAACTCAATTATTATTAACCTTCCTATACAGATTTAGAGACTGAGGCACAGTGAGGTCCCGCAGTTTGTGCAAGATTAGAACAGTGCTAGAGAAGGGAGCTGAGAGGTGAGGTGGCGACTGGGTTCCACAGTCCACACTACTAACGACCACTCTGCCTCCCTCTGTAGTTAAAAATATCCCTGGTTTATTTTCACTGCAAATGGTGACAAGGGGTCAATATAAAATAAATTGCATAATTCTAGCTCACTTTTAAACACATCGACACTTACCAAGAAAATAAGCAAACGTATATACTTGGAAATACAATCGTATCTAGGAAGTTAGGATTAGAAAAAAAATCAGAAAAACTGGAGTTTTCTTCCCAGGGAGGAAGCAATATGAGATGCGTGGTCTCAAGTCAAATAGACCTGAGTTGCAATTTCATTTTCACTGAACACTTGCTACATACGGAAATGCTTCATAACCAAGCCGCAGCACACTCATCTCTACAGTGAGTATGGTGGCCAGGCACCATGGCTCACACCTGTAATCCCAGCACTCTGGGAGGCCAAGGTGGGTGGATTGCTTGAGCTCAGGAGTTCAAAACTGGCCTGAGCCAAGAGTGAGACCCCATCTTTACCAAAAAAATGTAGAAAAACTAGCCAGGCCTTGTGGCAACATCTGTAGTCCCAGCCACTCAGGAAGCTGAGGCAAGAGGATTGCTCAAAGTCTAAGAGTCTGAGGTTGTTGTGAGCTATGATGCCATAGCACTCATAGCTCAGGGTAAAAGAGTGAGACTCTGTCTCAAAAAAATAAAGTAAAATGAGTACAGCAGTTGCTTTTAACAGAGGGAGTGGGAGAACTAGAACAGAGGTAAGCTGATTTGCATTCTTCCTTAGCATTTTGTAAATGATCGATAAGTGGTAGCTATTAATAGACAATGCCCCCAACCGGCAGCATGTCTGCCTTGCTTTGTGCAGAGGAACCTGCCTCCACAGAATTTTGCTGTTCTGTTTTCCCAGAGTGCTCAATCTAATCCTTTTTAAAAATTTCAAATGTAAACACCCAAGAGCCATATCTGTACACAGAGAGAGGACAGCACCCGAGAGGGATCTGCATGAGCCGAGAGTAGAGCAGGCACATCTCTGGGGTTTAGAACGCTAGTCAAGGGCACTAGCCACATTTCCTCACATCCCTCCTGCTCCCTTAAAATAGGGACTATTCTTACCTCAAAATAGGAGGTGATAGAATTAGAATGATAGTTTTTTAGTGGGGGAAAGGCCATTTTCCAACCCATTCCCAAGGATGGCAAACATTACACTTCAGAGTGATGAAGGAGGGAGCAGGCTGGGGTGGTGAGGTCTCTGCCTTTTAAGCAAGACAGCCAGCAAACACAAATGCATGCAATTTGAAATTTTAATTAGGGTGCCATGTGCTGGTGACATATGGCGACACACTGACAGCTGGGCGTCCAGGTTCAGGAACAGACCTGGGTTCTGAAGTCACAGTTGGCAGCAGCAAAGTTCCCTGCTCGTGCACTAGGTGCTAGCATGCCTGGGAAGTGCTCTGCCAACACCACCCACTGCACAGCACTGCCCCGTGCTGCCCGCCCGTGAGGCGCTGCCTGCCAGAGGACCACGGCTGCAACCAGAGAGCAGGAATGACAAATTAAAACAAACAAACAAACAACAACAAAAAAGAGTAAAATCCCCAGATCCCAGTCTCAGTTGCAAGCAGAGAAAATACTCAAAATAGTAAACCACTAATTTTTAGTGACTTCTGAGTCAAAGACCTTAGGTCTTTCACACTAAATCATCCTTGCAGGGGTGCTCTCTCTGGGACCAACAAACACACATCAGAGCATGACAATTGAGACTCCTGCCCTGTCTGCTCTGAAGCCCATAGGAATTAAGGTCTTAGATAAACCAAATATGATTCCAAAGTGTGATTTACATAGACCAGAAGATGAGTCATGTTTGCAAAGAACTATATCAGGATTGAATAAAAACATTTTAAGACAACTTGTTAAGCACTAAAGGTCAAGTTTTCTAACTTTACTTCTCCCAGAATTTTTTACTCTGATGAATTAAATGTTGGTCAGTTTGACCTTTGAAGCTTAACAAGTTGCCTGAAAATGTCTTCAAATGGGTTAATGAATTGCCCTGTGGCTTTTTCATCTGCATTTTCTCTGCTTGCTTACTCTGCTTACTTACTCTGTTTAAAGTGGGAATAGTCTGAGTCTGCCGTTTCTAAGCAAGTCTTAGACCCAAAGTTAGTAGAACAATAACAAGGTCTTTTAGCCAAAGTGTGCATCATTAAGAAAACCATACTCTGAATACTTCTCTCTCTATAGATTCCTTTTGAGATATAAATTTTGACTGCAAAGAACTAGAGTAGTAAATAAACAAGACAAAATGTATCCTTCCAAAAATTCTGGGAAATCTGAGTTTCTAGCTATTAAGCAATGAAATTCTTCTGGGGTTTTATAAATACGGGGTCCAAACCCTTATCACTTGCTCCCATTCCAAATACTGCTGTCAAATCAATCAAGTGAATCTGCGGTAGAATTATTAGTGTGGTGGAAACTCAAAATTCATCAGCTTGATTTAAAGCCAGCAAGTTGCTGTTCTCTCCTGTTAAACACTCTCACACACACTCCTTTAAAGTTTTAAACAATGTGATAAATAGGAAATTTCACCTTTTGTTTACTACTCATATTGTTAGAGTGTGCAGAGAAACAGATTTGCATCGCATTTTATTCCACTTCAAGTTAATTTTTGGATAGCAACAAAATAAGATAAAGATTAACATCAGCCATTTCAGGCTTCAGACAACATTGCTGCAAGCTGGGGAATACAGATACTAGAATTTACACCCTCCAGTTAGCTGTAAGCTCATTAACCAGTTTGGACAGCAAATACGCATTTGCACACAGCTACTTTTAAAAAAATTAAGCACCCTGATATAAAAAGATACTGTAGTCCCCTACATATTAGCATTGGGTCTTTGAAATGAAACACCACTAGCCAAACCAGCATTTAACTAGTTCAGCTGAAGACTCCTTTAACTTGAGTAAGGGCTCTGCAGTCATGACCCAGGACTCTCCTAAGTAATATAGAAGACCGCCTGTAGGGGATGCAAAATTTTTGCCCTGCTAAAATCCTTTCTAAAGTTCATACAAATTTCTTGTCCAAACTGAGTTTTGGGTATTGATTCCCATCTCTAGGTTTTCACTAGCATACTACAAGCTATCCATTTTCTCCGAATATACCACTCTGTTCAAAACACATGTGTGGCACCCACACACAAATAAAAGCAAACACATCCACAAAGCAAACTTACTTTTAATTTTCTTTTTATAAAATTAAAAGCTTATAGCAGTGTGAACTACATAGAGTTTAAAATAGACTTGGCAATCAATATTAGCAGATCTGAATCCACATGTAGAGAAATAAAGCAAAGTCTAAGAGGATCAAGTCTCTGCTTTAAAAAAATTCAGTTACTTTGTAAGAAAAACCAAGCCCATTAAAAACTGTTAAATGTAGTTTCACCCTGCTTTATTTATAAATTTTTTCTGACACCCTAACTAGGCTAATAAAAACTGAAATTGAATTTTGAGTCTCTAAAACAGTATTGTAAAGAAGCAGCATTTAAAAGAGATAATTCTTAGGGGTGTGGGGCTACCTCTTGGGGGCAGAAACTGTAAACAGAGGGATTCACCCAGCAAAGGCAGCAGTGTAACTCGGCTCACTGTACCTCCATGATTTCCCAACAATAAAAATGTAAGAAAAGAGAAATATTTCATGTGCTTTTAAAAAAAGGCCACTGTTAATTAAATATAAATTTTCACTGAGTCATTCACAAAATGGTAAATTACAAAACATCTACCAAAAATGAGCATCTTTGACTATGCTACTATAAATCTATTGCAAAGGTAAATTTTTTTAATTTAAATATAGGTAAAATAGGTAAGGTGGTAAGCAACATTTAAAATGTCTTAACTTTTAACAACACAATATAAACAAAAATAAGAAAAGGTGAAATATGTATAAGAAAGGTCAGGAAAACAATATGGTTATGAGAATAAATGAGAGTCTAGACCCTGAATACAAGGGATTCAAGAAAATGAGGATTTAGGTGAAAAAGACGCATGGCTCCTCAGGCTGCACTGCCCTTGCGGGTTGTGTGTGTTGGTCATTTTCCATGGCGCTAAGACAATACTGAATAAAAAAGGAACAGATTCATGATGGCCGACGACCCTATAAACACCACGGTTTTGACAAAGGAATCTCAGGTGAGCAAAATTAACTTTCCATAAAACAGGAAGTGAAGACCTGTGAATGTACACCCGGAATCCCCCAATTATCCACACTGCGGAACCCGTAACGCTGAAAACATTTCAGACATTTCAGCAGGGATGCCTGGTGACTGTCACTTCCAGTGCTGGCGGCTGAAGTCAGAGATGCAGATATAGTGAGTGGTGGGAGAGAAGTGGGCAGAGGTCTGCAGAAGCGACTTCTCAGAGGGCCACAGAAAATAAAGCCAGAGTTTTTAAAAAAGAGGAAACTGATAGGAAATGGTGATGGATTCTATGCTTGTACTTAGATATCTTTGAAACTGAAAGAAACTTTCCATAGTGAGAGTACCTGGATTTAATCCAAATATACTCAATAAAAGTTTTGAGAACCCTAGACTAAGAGCTATGAACAGCCTGTGACTAAAAGCCCAGGAATAGGGCATTTTCAATTAAAAAGAAAAGTGACTGGTGTGGGATAGTAAAAAGGGCCCTGAATGGAGACATATTTGTTACTGGTGCCAGTTTTATGTGGGACCTTGGAAATGGTGCTTTTTCACCTGCGAAGTGATGGGGCAGAGTCAAGGCCACCACATTTCCTTCCACCTCTAAAACTCTGTACGACCTAATCTCTACTTTGCCTACTTTATAGGTATTTATGAAAATTATCTAAGACAAGCTTCTGTGGCAATTGTAAGATGATGTTTTTAAAAACAGAGACAATTAATATGACCTAAAGTTACATGGATGGAAGATAAATGTCTCAAATGCAAGAAAGCACCAAATACAGGTCACGTAGTTCTGTCAGGAAAAAAGGGGTTCTCTTCTGTCAAAGAGACTCCCGACAGCAATCTGAGACATAGTGCCTTTCAGAGGGCATATTCCTTAAAAATTTTAGAAGATAACAACAGGTATAATTATCCACCAGTGAATTTGGGCCAAATGCTGTGCTAGGCACTTTCATAATTTTTTAGCAATCCTCCCACAACCTTATGGGGTATTTTTATGACGATTTAATAAATGGGGAAAAAATGAGACTTAAAACAGCTTAAGGCCAAGGTCACCTAGATAGTAAGGATTATGAACCTAGGTCTCTGCCTGACACTAAATTATCTTGTTAATCAAGTTAATTAATTATCAAATCAAATCAATCTTGTTAATCTTAACCACCACATTACACTAATGCTTTTCCTCTCTGCACAACTACTTCCCTTATTTTAATTAAATTCATCAGGCCAATCAGTTAATTGGGTCAAAAAGTTAAGTTGACTCTGGATGTGTGTAGACAAAGCCCTAAATAAAAATGTCAGCATCCAGGAGGGGGTGTGCTTCAGCATCTGCACAGTTATCAGTTTTATTACAGTAGGATGTTTGCCTTTTGGCATTTCCAGTAAAGGCAGTAAGGATATGATGGGAGGAAATTCTAAAGGGAAAGGGGGCTATATTATAAAATAAATGCATTAACCATCAGAACTAATTTCTGGGATCTTGTGGATTTGCAGCTTGTTAACAGGTATTTCATATTCATGTTGTCATCTTGAGTAGAAGCAAAAACAACTGATTGTATGTGATCTTTCTTTTCTATAACTAATAGACAAAACACTTACAAATAACATTGAAAGGCATCTGCTATACATTTTGCCAACAGAATTAGAATTGTTAATTTTTACTATGTATTAGAAACGATTTATTCCGTTTTACCTAATTCAGGAGCTGTTCTATCTTTCTTTGGATGGGGAGGGACCAGGTTCATGGAGGAGACCGAACACCAGACAGAGTAAGTTCCAGCTAACAAGAATCACCCCTTCATCTCCCTAAGTAGAAAAGCATGAAACAAAAACCCTTCTCACAGTACCCAACAAAAAGAGGGGACCAAAAAAGAGACACTGCCAGTCACAGAGAAGCTACGGTTTTCCTGTCATGCCTTCTCAGTCTTAGATGCAACTATTCGCAACACCAGAGACAAACAACTTTCTGAAGCACAGGAACATTGTAAACACTGGTCCAATCCAAACACACAGTCAGGTACTGACTTCTGGTAGGTTTTGGAGGCACATTCAGTGATAATAACCATGTTTTTACCCATCAGAGGATTTCGGAGATGCCGACCAGTTTTGAACTCTATATTGGGCTAATGTGAAAAATATTGAAGAGAAGATTTTGAGAATCTAAGCTCAAAAGTTCTCCAGAGTGGGAAACAGAAATGTTCCAATTTGGAACTCCAGATTAAGGCTGGGTATGCAAATCAAAAGCCAAAGTGCATGACGGGAATGACCCGTGTCTCCCTGGAACACTAAAGGGGACACACTGCCAAGGGTGATTTATGGAATTTCCTCTGTAGATCACGAACACCTCCCAAGTCACCTCCCACTCGGTGCTTGAGCACTTATAGTAAATGAACTCAAAGTGAAAATATACATAAATCCCTGCTTAATTTTTGACATTTCAAACTTCAATAAAGGTTCAGTTCCACATGGTGGTGACCTAAAACTAGACAGTTTAGTAGGCTAAAGAAAAAAAGAAGAAAGTGCGCCTCCCCTCCCCCACCGCCCTCCAAGATTATTTTAAACATGTTTCAAAGCTTTTTTAGTCACTTTTTGTAAAATTTTGTCATGGTTTTGAGAAAGGAAATGGTTCCCTGCTGGAGGAAGCTAACTCCAAACTCACATGCTCAGGAGAGTGATAGAATTACTCAGCACCTAGGAGAAAATGTATGATTTCCTCATGATTTAGTGATATTTGTGAGTGAAGTCACTCTGATTCTGTGTGATGGATGGAGGGGGGGACCTGGGGGAGAGACGGATTGATGAGAATGCCACTAGGTCCCTGAGCTACACAGGGCCCCTCCCCTGGAAGGACGCACTTCCCAGGCCAGCTCAGGGCCGCTCCAGCAGAGCTACCATCTACACACGAGAAGGGCATGAGCACAAGCCCTCAGTGCCCTCTCCTGCCTCACTGAGTTGGGGCCTGTCCTGGAAGGAAGCTGTTTCTCAGAACCAAAGTAAATGGTGCTGGGAAGAGGAGGCAGCCCGCAAACCAGGCTGGAGACCATCAGAATCGGTGGGGCGAGCGCCCTCCAGAAAGCAAATCCTGCTTAGCATTTATCCACCCAGGGCACGGCGACATCTGTATCATAGCAACTTGCGACTTTAAATAGTACTATTCATTTGGTCATTAGTTTTTCTTGGTTCCTTTCATTTGCCCGTATTTTTGATGGCCAAATCCTTAAAAGAAAGCAGAGTCTATGAGAATGTTGTCAAATTTCAATAATGCTCAAGAGGGGAAAAAATTGCCAATCTCTTAATGGTTTGGTCTAACATTCTTTCTGGAGTTACCCAGTAACAGATTAACGTAACTAAGCATTGTAACATTGAACTCAAGGACTGAGAAAACACCCTGAAATTTACAAGTAGGCCTTGCTTGCTTGCTCTTAGGAAAAAAAAAAAAACCCTCATTTTCACTGCCAGTTTCTTTCTTTATTTATCTTTAATTTATTGTGGTGTCAAAACCCATGTCTGGTTCTGGAAAAATTTTGGCACAAAGTTGGCTTTTTGTAGTACCACACCATTAAAACTACAAAACCTCAATTAAAGAACTGCCAGAAGAGTTGGGTGCTCGGTACAAAAAAAGAAAGATACAAAGACTGAAATGGAGGAGGGAAGAAGTTAGTTAAATCTCAGCCATGTAACTAAAATCCTGAGTACCAGGGTAACAAAATATAGTCTACTTTTAAGTTGAACACATACTCCCTGCCGATTTCCCATATATTGATTCTAAACTCTATAATTCTCTAAAGGTCATTGAATGATTGTTTTAGAGGATGGCCCACTCAGTTATACCACACGGTGTATAAACGATAAAATTTGCAACCTTGAGACAGAGTGGCAACCATCCTGCCCTACTCGTGTCTGACTAAATGTACATCATTCTTGCGAGGTAACCACTTACATGTGGTAAGGTCTGTGTGTCTGTTATACTAACAAAAGACCCAAAGTCAAGGACCTGGAACTTTAAATCCCAACACGCCTTACGTAGGAAGACAGCCAGGCCTCCAGAGGTGTCCATATTCCAACCTGTGCCCAGCACAATCCTGAAAGCACAGAAATAAGAGCTGGCACATGAAGTAATCCACCAATCTCATGGTGCTTAGCATGAAGATGCAACCTATTCTGATGGTGACAGGGTTATGTGACAATTAACACTGTGGCCTCTGGAGTCACTTGCCTGGTGTCAATTCCCTAGTTAGTAAAATGAGGTAAGATGGGGGATGTGTGTGAGAATAACAGTAGTCCCTGACTCCAGGGGTACTGTGAGGATTAAATGAGGTAAACGGGCTCTGCCCCTGTGGCTCAATCGGCTAAGGCGCCAGCCACATACACCTAAGGTGGTGGGTTCGAATCCCCAGCCCTGGCCCACCAAACAACAATGATGGCTGCAA
>CAUYQV010114329.1:0-28852 GCA_963574575.1 Galagoides demidoff | reverse complement strand
TGACATTCCTATAAAAGCTATGAATTACTTTCAAAATTGGGCTGTGTACATTGGATACTTTTTCTTACATTCTTGAGATACTTTGCTAAGAAGAATATTTTCCAATTCCATCCATATAAACATGAAGGAGGTAAAGTCTCCTGGCCCACTTTTAATGATTGAAAATGATTCACCTTTGGTCACCCTTCATGAAAGAGAGTTCCCAAATTAGGAGGGAACAATGGGGAAGCTGAAAATGAGCACATGTATCCATTTATTGCAGATGGGGATCTTTTTTTTTTTTTGAGACAGAGTCTCAAGTTGTTACCCTGGGTCAAGTGCCATGGCATCACAGCTCACAGCAACCTCCAACTCCTGAGCTCAAGTGATTCTCCTGCCTCTGCCTCCCAGGTAGCCAGGACTATAGGCGCCCACCACAACACCCAGCTATTTTTTGATTGCAGCCATCATTGCTGTTTGGTGGGCCCAGGCTGGATTCAAACCCACCAGCTTAGGTGTATGTGGCTGGTGCCTTAGCCGCTTGAGCCACAGGTGCCGAACTGCAGAAGGGGATCTTATTAGCAACATTCATTCAGGAAATTTTAGTGAATTTATTATGCATTGTGCTAGGTGCTGATGATATGGAAATCTTAAGATGTTTTTGGTCATTATGGTGTCAACAGGCAGACTATAGAAAGGGGAAAGTGTGCCAGCCGTAATGTGATCTGCTGAGGAGAAAAAATGAAGCCCTAGGGTAGATAGATGACAGAGGAGGAAAAGGTAACTCACACTTCATTATCTGTAAAGAAAGACATTTTTATTGTCTGTTCCTTTGTTTTGAGGAACAAAACACTGTCACCCTGGCTGAAATGCATTGGTCCCTTCATAGCTCACTACAACCTCCAACTTGTAGGCTCAAGCAATCCTCCCGCTTTAGCCTTCTAAGTACCTGAACTACGGGCATACAGCACCACACCACCTAATCAATTTGTTTTTAATTTTTTTGTAGAGACATGGTCTCACTATAGCCCTGGCTGTTTTCAAATTCCTGGCCTCAGGCAATCTTCCCTCCTCAGCCTTCCAAAGTGCTAGGATTTCGGGAGTGAGCCCCCACATCTGGCTGAAGGATAGTAAAACCAAGGTTCATATCTGTACACTTGACCATGCAGCCTTGGCGAGTGCTGTGGTCTGTGTCCACTCTTCAAATTCATATACTGAAACTTAATTCTCAAGTCGGTTCTACTAAAAGGTGAAAAATTTGGAAGATGTCATGGATAGAATTAGTGCCTGGGGGGGCTTATTTACCTCTCTCAGCATATAAGGATAAAGGAAGGTGTTATTGACCAGGAGCAGGTACTTGCTAGACAACAAATTTATTGGAGTCTTGACCTTAAAGTTTCCAACCTCCTGAACTGTGAGCAATAAATTCTGTGTTTTATAAATTGCCAAATCTAAGGTATTTTGTTACAGCATAAATGAACTAAGACAGCAAGTTACCCAGTTTCAGAGCCCTCATCCCTCATCTCCTAGGACCGCTGTACTATTAGATCAATAATGAACATTTTGAATCTGGTATAAAAGTATTATGTCAGGTCAGTATTTCAAAAGTTGTATGAAATCAAGTGATGGGAAAACTTATACTTTCTATTATTAGAATCATTTAGGAAGTTAGTCCCTTAATACTTGTGAACCTTCCATGATTTCTTGTAGATTTCGATTGTGTAGTTTTTGATTCAGCAAAATATGCTTCATGTCAAAGTTTTAATTACTAAACAGGAAAATTCTATGATTCAGAGGATGGTGACCAAGAATGAATAGAAGTAATAATATCTTGAGTACTTGTCCAATAATACTATAATTCTAAGAAATGGAATCATTTTTATTATCTAAAGGAGCTTGAGATGATAGTGAACATGCAGTTTTAAATCTGAATAAAATTAAATACCCTTTGTTCTTTCACTATTTAAATCCATGAAAATTAAATGCCTAGCCATCCTCTCTTTCTTTCTTTTCTCTTATTTTTCTGAATCACCATTATTTTGAGGAAAAAAATCCTGAAATAGATTGTGCTTGATAAACATGTACACATATATTATTTACCTACGATACATATGTATTTATTATTCCCCTATGATAAATTTGAAAGCAAAAATGATGGAGATTATTATGTTATATGATAATCATGTCTTTTGCTTTTAAATTTATCATAGGTAATAATAAACCCAGAGTTACATCTTTTGATTTTTCTTAACATTAAGAAATGTTTCTGTGGGCAGCGCCTATGGCTCAAAGGAGTAGGGCACTGGCCCCATATGCTGGAAGTAGTGGGTTCGAACCCAGCCCAGCCAAAAACTGCCAAAAAAAGAAATGTTTTTGTCATGGAGCCCAATTTTTCACTGATAATCATTCTTTCCTCAGCAATCTATAAACATATCATTTATATTTACTGAGTGCCCACTCTGTGCAGGGTACCATGTTATGCAGAGAGGACAGAACAGTCAACAAAGCATGTTTATCATTGTTGCCAGAGAAAGGCCAAGGTTGCTCTTTAACAAATTCACTTTGTTTCTAAAAAAGGAAAGAGAGCTATATGGAACCTTCAGAAGGAATGCTTTTTTTTTTTCTTTAATGTAGAGACAGAGTCTCATTTTCTTGCCCTTGGTAGAGTGCCATGGCATCACACAGCTCACAGAAACCTCCAACTCCTGGGCTTAAGTGATTCTGTTTGCAGTTCAGCCGGGGCTGGGTTTGAACCTGCCACCCTCGGTATGCGGGGTCGGTGCCCTACTCCCTGAGCAACAGGCGCTGCCCAGAATAAACGTGTTTTGAATGATATGTATTGAAGTCTCTTGTGCCATCATTAACTGCTTAGGTAAATTCACATTTTTCTTATCCCTTTTCCTTCCTTTCTTTCATTAGGAAGGTACATTCATTAGCTCAGAAAAGTGGAGTAGTGAAGAACCCACACTCAAATGAAAAGAATAGTGTTAGTCAGGTCTCAGTTATATAAAAATCTACCTTTAAACAGAAGCAGGTAACAGTCAAAACAGGTGTATGAGTATGTGTGTGAGAGTGGGTGGGTGGGGATAGCATTTAGCCTTTTATTAAGAAGGAAGTAACGGGCCCAAACACTACTGGTTCTTGTTTAAAATGTTATGAGCAAAAGAGATTGTATATTTAATCATATTTAGATAATCAAACTGTTTCTCAATGTCTTAATTTAACATTAGTTCTAACCATATTTGCAATTATTATGGAATAATTTATCTAACATTTCCACCCAATTTTTTAAATACTTAGAATCTTCCAGATCAAATAGAGTATTAGTCAACTTGATCTTCTATAAAATACCTCAAACCAAGTAGCTTACACAATTTATTTTCACAGCTCTGGAGGCTGGAATTCCAATCAGGGTGCCAGCATGGTTGATTTGGGGTGGAGGTTCTCTCCCTGGCTTCTCACCGTGTTTTCACATGACCCCCTCTTCTGTGTGTGTACAGAGGGAGAGAGAGGGACAGAAAGAAAGATAACTTGAGCTCTCTGATGTCTTACAAGGACACTAAGCCTAGTAGAACTCAACCTTATGACCTCATTTAATATTACTTACTTCATTAGAGGCCCCATCTTCAAATACAGCCACACCAGGGGTGTTAGGGGTTTAATTTATGAATTTGGAGAGGAAGATGCCAACAAATTGATACCCACGTCACCTTTGGTTGGTGTTCTATACAAGAGTATTTGAAATAGAGAATAGCAGGGAAAATTAATTAAAAGCAACAGAGAATGTAGAGTAGCAATGTCACGTACTCTGAATTTAATGTTCCTTTTCTCTTTGAGCATTTCAGCATCAAACTGGTTTGGGGAAGTCAAGTTAGTTTTGTAAGAATCCTGGAGCAAAGGCAGTGATTGCATTAATAACTGCAAAATCTGATGTAGAGCCTATAATCTCATTAACTTCCACATCGAATGCCTCTCTGCTGCTCACAAGAGCTCAGTCTGTGAACCTGCAGAGGGGGAAAGCCTCTCATGGCATCACACTCGCCTGGGCAGAGTATTGATTGCATCAACTTGGAGTTAAATTACCACCAAAAATCTAGTTAGATCTCTCCTCAGTGGCTTTGGGAGTTTGATTGCAGCCTGACTCGGAGTGGAATGTTTTCCAATATCAAAGAACAGCATTGGGGATTAAAAGAAACTCAGGCTTATTTGTTCTGTCCAGGAATAACGACTAGAATGAAATAACCACAGCAAAGGCAGCAAATGAACCTCTTGGAAAGTTTTTCACTTTTGACCGTCAAGGAGAAAGGCAAAAGGTCAAAAAAGACTAAGGAGCTAAGATGATGGGAAGGCACAAGAGCCAGTGCGTGAAGATCTTCCCAGTGAGAGAGACATTTAACGATAGAGAGTCAATATTTTCTTTGGTAGCAGAAAAAAAATCTTTGTCTCATCCACTTAATAAACCAGGTGGGCAAGAAGTCCAAAGGGATAATTCTTTCTTCAGCTCTACCACAAAGAGTCTGTTAGAGTAAGATGTGAGGGTACTGCAGTATTTTTTAAACTAGTACAGGCATAATACTTGCTATTCAGGACTCTCAAGGGGCTGTAAAAACATTGTTACTATGTTTCACTATTTTCAAAGGATTTTTTTTTTCCAAAGTGGCCTATATCTCAACCTCTCTCTTTCTTCCATACAGTTAATATCACCATATATATTGTCATTTATTCTGGATAATTGTGAAGAATAGTAGGATAAAGGCCACCACAGTCGTGTGACCTCATGTGCTCGTGGAATCACTCCACCTATCAAGGGTGTGACCCAGGGGCAATCGCTCCCTGTCTCTGATCTTCACTAGTAGCCACACAAGGGGTGACAAGGGTTCAAAGAGACCACACAGTTAAAGGGGCTCACGCACAGCCTGGAATGCATTCTCTAAAGGCTCGTGACTTCCTTCCTGTCAGAGAAAAGGATTGAGTTGGTAAACTGATGCTAGTTCTTAATACTATATATGTTATCCTGCTTGAGAATATCACTATTATTGTTGTTGTTGTTGTTGATCTCAGGAGGAAACAAAGGGGACATCACCAATAATGAAATTTCAAGCAACAGTGATGCTTGTATTGTTGAGAAGGGCACAGAAAAGTTTTTCTGATTCTGCTCAAGTAATACGGATCCGCTCCTCCTTTGCAAACTCCAGGCCTCTCTCTCAAAGGGCAATCTCCTCAACTGTGTACTTAAGCAAATCTGCCCCAGGTAGAAAGGCTGTTTCCCCAGAATGTGGTGCTTCTCTTGGCAGCTGTGGTGCTGCAGAGATGGAGTGAAGATTCTCTTTCTAGCCATGTGGGGCAGGTGACACCTCCCCCCTCCTGGCTCCCAGAGGAGCATCCTCCCAGAGCTGTCATGGCAGGTAGGGGCAGAGGTGATAGTTGAGCTGTGGGTCTTGCAAAGTCCGGCCTGGTATGTGACTCCTGGAAACTCTGATTTAGTTAACAGAAGAATGAAAGTTATTATCGAATCCTACTGGAAGTGAAGGACCTTGGTCCATACTTCCTGAATTTCCTTTCCTGAGCTGTTCAGCCTCCCAGAATTACATCGACTCAAACTCCTTTCCATGGACCACCTGTCCCTTGGGTCAGTTCAGATTTAGCCCACAACGTGGCCGTATTGCAAATGAATAAAGTCCAGTTCTAGAGCAGTACAGTGAACTGTCGGTGGCTTCTAGAATTGTGGTGGTATCTCACAGATAGGGGTTGTGATGATTCTTCATGTTTTATGTCGGCCCTTCTTTAACATACGTTTTCACAGACTTGCTATATTAAAAAAAAAAAATCCCTAGAAAATAGAAAGCCAAGAGTTTACCATTCCCAAGTTCCAAATGTATAAACTGAGGCTCAGAGAAATTGAAAAAGACCATGCTGTAAATCAGTGCGAAGGTAGAACTAGGATCCAAGTCTATGGAGCATTCCCTGCAGGAAACTACAGGTGGAGACTTGATGAGGAACAACTTAGGTTATAGGGTCCTGTAGTTACCGCCGTATCTGTGCATGGTAAGTGTTTAGTACATATTGGCCATTACTAATGTCAATGGTTCGCTAATGTTGTTGTGAATCTTTCTCCCCATCCCAGAGGGAACCAGCATAAAGTTAAGGGACATTCTTGCCTCTGAGGATTATCTGTATTGAGGGTTTTTAATTTTTTATTATTTTATTTAGTAGCAATAACCATTTGTACATAGGGAGCAGACCAGGTACTACAAGGATGATAAAAAACCATCTCAAGTTCTCCAGGGGCTGGAGATTGGCGAGAGCACCATGTCTAATCCCAGCATGCCTAGCAGCATGGGTTAGCACCCCGTAGCATGTGTTAGAGAGACTTGGTAAGAGAAGAGGTGGACTCCAAACTGATGTCTGCAGATGAAAGAGAACTTTAGCAGCAGAGACGTCAGGCACCCCAGAAAGAGCTCAGAGCAGAGGCTGTTTGTAGCTCTCGGAATTATTTTTGCAGTGTCATAGAAAGACGAGGAAGTAGACTCACCCTCCAAAATTCTTATCTAATAGGTTAGAATCCTTTTATTTTTAGATGTAACAAATTCTGCCCCACAACAGATCTCAGCTGAGAACCACTGCTGTTGGCAATGGGGAGCCCTCGATTCCTTTTGATGACGTACCTAGTGCTAATTCGCAGCAATAACTGGGGTTAGTTGAGTGCTCGCCGAGACCCAGTGCCTGACATGTATGAAGGTTAATAAACACCTGAAGGGAGGGAAGGATGCGGAGTAGAGAGCAGAGAAAAGATGCAGCCGGTTTCTCTTCAGTTTATTAACCTGTGCCCTGAGATGCTGAGGTTCTAATCTCCACACTTCGGGACATGTACTAGTTGGTCTGGCAGTGTCATTCTCCTGCTCTCAGATGACACCCATCCCCCTAGCTGTCCCCACAGGCCCAAGTGAGCTAACTAAGGTCAACCTCACTTACCTCATCTCCTATCTGGTTTGCTCTCCAAACTGCAGCCATTTGGGTCTCCTCTCTGTTCTTTAAAACGCCCAGTTCACGCTCACCTTCAAGCATTCACACTGCCTGGGAAGCTGCTCCTGGTCACGTTTGCCTTTCCCTGTCCCTCCCTCCCCACCACCACCAAGACAACATACACTAAGCAAGGTCAAGGCCTTTGCCTTCACATCAAAGGTGCGCAAAAGCTATTTACTGACTGTTTGGATACTGTCAACAGCAACTTCCTCCCCAATTTTGTCCTCTCCCCTTCCTCTTAATTCTTAAAAAAAATAACAATAATAATAAAAGGCTGTCCACTTCTACCCTGCCATCTGTCCACCTGAGCTCATGCCCCCAAATCTAACACCATCTGAACTAAAATCCAGTGATCTCAGGCTGCCTGGACTCTGTAACAGCGGAAACCTGTCGGGAAGTCCCTGTGGACCCTTCCATTTTGAGAGCTCTTCTGAGATTTAAAGGAGCAAGGATTCTTTTTTTGGCAAGCAGTCTGAGAATTAGGTTACATTCTAAATTAAGTAGGACAAAATTTGTCATATATGGCCCAGTTCTGTACTTATAACCTCTGTACACTCACAAACACACACACACACACACACACCCCTTTTTGAATTTTGAAGTTCAAGTTAGTTTGCTTTGATATAATGACATACACATTCGTTTGTACAAAGCTTTAACATTAATAAAGTACTTTCACAAATATTATCACATTTAATAACAGAAAGGGGGCAAGGGAGTTGTAAGTATCCCTGTTTTACTGATATGGAAACACAGACCCAGAGGAGTTCAAGATAATGCTGAACATTACACGCTGAATTTGAGTTTAGGGATCTAACCTGTACCCGGCCATGTCCCCTTCTGGACAGTCACTTGATTAAGGGACCATTTCCCTCCCTGGAAATGATCTCCAAGACAGGCCTTCACACACCTCACTGTGGACGGTCACCTGGGCTTCCTGTAAGATTCCAGTGCTGAATCAGCAGGTGGGGCAGGGTCCACTGTTCTGCATCCCTGACAGTTTACACACAGCTCCTGAGTGACGCTCAGGCTACCATTTCATGGACCACACTCTGGAAACCGAGGCATTAGTTCTACACAGACTTTTGATGGGCCAAGAACTGCTGAGGTTCAAAGGCATGTGGTAGAATTTGCCAAAACTACACTAATGAGTTGCAGGTCTGAGACTCAGATTCTCCTCCCAGGGGCATCTTTACCTGGGCTGGGATCATTGTCCAGGGAAGCTGCTAAGCCCAACTTGTTCCCAGGGCTCTAACTGTACCTGAGAGAGGCAATAATTAATTTAGGTTCAGGAGGGAAGAGGGTGTTTGGCAAACACATACTCTGAAAACAGGAATTTGAATTTCCCAGAAGTAGGTGGCAATTTTATGTACGAGTTAGCGACTAGACATTGCAGCCACAGCTTCCTGGCACCTATGACACAGACTGATTTCAGTAGGATGGCAGAGGCAGCAGGCAGCCTGAGGCTGAACCGGGTGCCTGTTTTTCCTGAAGCTACGTGACACCTAGGGGAAGCAGCAACGGGAACTTGCAGAAAGTGTCCCTTGTCCCTTCCAGGATGAGTGCAGAGAGGTGTCCCAGGGAGGAGACTCTGTGGATTTGCATTTGAAAAGAAACTGTCTGGGCTGACAAAGAAAAAGTAAATCACTATATTTTCATTTTTCATCATCTAGTGAAGTTCCACTAGATTTTCCATTATACTTTGTCAGGACCTGAATCCTCCTCAGTCAATGAGGGGTGTGTAATCGTCTCTGATTGCCCACTAGTCTCTGGGGTAGGATGGGCAAGTCTGCTTCAGAGCAGGTGAGCAGTCCTCAGACTATAGAAATGCACCTGCCATCCATTTCAAGATGTCTCTGTTCTCCTCCTGGAGACCACAGCCCCGGTTGAAGTCATGCTCAGCTTCACTTGCTCCTGTGGGTCCCCTGGGTGGTCAGAGGGTCCCTCGCAGTGTCATTGCAGCTGAGAACGATGGAGCATGTTCAGTGTAGGGTTGGGGCCATCATGAGTATGTGCACACAGAGGAACCAAGCTGGATGCTGGTCTTCTTTCCACACAATTTGATCAAAAGCACCCAGTGAGTCAGATAGGATTCTTTCCATTCTACAGAAGAGAGAGGAAACTTAGTCTCAGACGAAGCGATTGGTCAAAGCCTTCTATAATCACGCTGATGCACCCAATTCTTCTTGCCCCTATTTTCAACTCTCAGAATCACCCTTTACAGTCTTCTCCCTGCCATTCATATTCTTCCTGGCCCTCTCAGAAATATGTCCCTTCCACCTGCGATGCTAGACTGGGCCACAAATCAAAATGCCCAATAATTTGACAAAGCTAAGGAAATAAGGCCTTGTTAAACTGGTCTGGATTCCACATGTTCAGCCCTTATCATACAGCTGATTTTGTTTTCTTATACAGTCACGTTCCTGCCCGTCTTTAGTCCTGCAGTGACATGGAGTGGGGGAAACACAGGATGTTACCTCAGACACTTGAGGTTTGAGTGACAGCCCAGCAGTTTGTTAATTGTGTGGCCACTAACAATTCCTGTTTCCTCTCTGAGCTCAGTTTCTTCCTCCATAAAATGGGGTAATCCATCTCGGGACCACTAGGAGGACTAAATGTAATTGAGTGAAATACTCCCTGGCCGATAACCAGCACTGGACAGCATAATGAGCATTTAACAAAAATTGCTGCAGTGGGCAGCAAATAAGTGGTAGTAAATTGCAGAGCAGGGATTTTAAATCCAGCTCTTAATCATTAAAATATTGCCCCTGCCACAAATGGCAGCTATTAATTCTGCTATTCTGCTATTAATAGAGACTCAATATTCATAAGAAGAGAAAACAGTCTCCCAGGACATGCCCTGGTTGGCAGGCACCCTGTGGCTTTCTAAGAGTGACCGTGGCTGAAGCTCCACAGACCAATATCTTAGCAGTCTCTTGTCATCTAGAGAATGGAGACCAGCATCACATCACTGAAGTTTTCACCAAATGTATTTAGTTGGTTATATTTTGAAGCATGTGGAATAATAAATATTAGCATAAAATGACTGAACAAATAATTGTAGGTTGAATCCTCCCCCCACCCCAGATAAATGAACACCTGCATTTATACATTTTACATCTATCCTTTGGAATTTTATTATTTTGTTAAATGCATTTCTTAAGCAAACACTGATCCCGATTCCTGGTTGAAATCAACAACCTCAAGACAAAGTATATAAGCTCCTCAGAAAAAAAGAAAATAGCAGGAATTAGCTTGTATTATGGACCCTCCAACACTTGGAAGAAGTTGTTTAATCTTCCCTGAGCCTCAGTTTCCTTATCTGAGCACTGTGGGCGGTAATGGTCCTACCTCAAAGGAGTGTGATGGAGACCAAAGGAGCTAATACACATAGAACCCCTGGCGCTTAGTATGCCCACAATAAAAGGCAAGCAATGCAGCTGTGGCTGTATTGGCCTTTGGCGACCTCAGGGATGCAATATTGCATAGACTTTAGGTCAAGGGAATGGCAGTAACAGTTGACCAGTTGAGAGACCCAGCTGAATCCCATAACTTTATCTAGAAGAATTGCTTGATCTGGAGAATGGAGGGAGCTCCATTTGCCTTATAGGCTGGTTAGGATAGGTGGCATCTACCATGGCCTGCCTGGTGCCCAGGATGTGCTGCTTAGTTTTCCCCGGGCTCATCTGCCCCCCAAGTGCAGCACTGGTCAAAGACCCCAGGAAGAGGGAGGAAGACCGGGAACCCCAACTTCATATTCCTGCCTTCACCTGCAATAATCATGTGTTTGCTCCTCTCATCAGGGAAATTTGCTTTTAAGTATTATATCTTTGGAGAAACTTTAACTAACCACCCATTGTTAGTAGAATGAGTGATCAGGGAAACAGCCATTTCCATAGCTGACTTATTTTCTTCCCAGCGTGTTCTGTTACTGGACATCACATTACACTACGACTTCTTTATTTTAAGTCTTCCCTGCTGGAGTGGAGCCTCCATGGGGCCAGGCACTTTACCTATTTTGCTCACTTCTTTCCTCAGTGTCTAGAACAGTACTTGGCCCATAATAGACCCTAAGTCACGGTGGTGTTTTCAAATCTGCCTCGGTCAAGTCTGCACAAACCAATACACGTCTGTGCCTTTTGAAATGGTTAGTTGTGAATGTTTCAAATGAAGATAAAAGCTCACTGTATCTTCTCATCGTTTTACACACTGGACAAATAATATTCCTACCTCCCTCTCTAGAACACATCCTCATTCCTGTTTTGTCCATGAGTTTCATTTTCAAACTAATAACAATGACATTTTAAATGCAAGAATATATAACATTCTTTCAAATGGTTAACCTTTCCGGGTGACATTTCCTTGGATGTCTAATTAGCAGTAACATTTTGTTGTTTGCCGTCCTAACAGGTCCATAAGCCTCAAAAACCTAATCCTGCTCCAATAATCAGTCATCATAATGAGAATTTCTATCCTTAACATTTCTTCTCCTTTTGTTTTCTTTCTCCATTCCTTTGGCACCAGAATGTTCCATTGGCAACTTTCTGTCTTTGCTAGCTTTTTTATTAAGAGATAGAATATATCTCTTTTATAATTTTTTTTGCTTATTGAGAGACATTAATCCTATTTCTACTTAGATACCATGTTTCCCTGAAAATAAGACACTGTCTTATATTTATTTTTTCTCAAGAAGGCACAGTAGGGCTTATTTTCAGAGGATGTCTTCCTCTCCCTGCCGAAATGCATGGCATGGCTATGCAGATAAAATTAGTATTGTTTGGTGATTAGTTGAAAATGGGTTAGGGATGGTCAAAGATGACTCCAGATTTACAGCATGAGGGACTAGTACATTCAATTCATATAAGATGAAAAATGTGTATGCTTATGCTATTCCGTGAAGAAGATCATGGGTTCAGAGTTGAATGTCTAGCATGGAGGGAAGCATAGGAAATCTAAGAGAATCTGCCTAGAAGGCTGCTGGATGAGCAAGTTTCAGCATGGAGGTAGCACATGGGAATGAAGGATTTGAAAACAATCACTCCAATAAGATCAAGGACGACCTAATGCATTAAATCAACATTTAAGGGTGGGGAAGGGTACAAAGAAATGATGAGATATTTAAAGTGACATAACAGGAAAGCTTAGAGATTCCAGAATCTCCAGTGTCAAAAGCTACATCAAGTCCAGTAAAAAAAGATGGGAGAATGAGTTGCTGAATGTGAAAATTAAAGGACCACAGACCAGTGTATCAACAACTGTTATGCTGGAGTGGTAGACAGTAGAAATCATTTGTAGTTGGTTGAATGGTGAATGAGAAATGAGGAGCTAGAGAAATAAAAATAATATAAGATTTCAAAAACTTCCATATAAAGATTAGAAGAAAGAAGCTGAAATATAGCTCTCAGGGTAGGAGTCTTCAGAGGTATGTGTGGCTTTTGTTTGTTTGGGACTGGACTGAGTCACATGTCAGTAAAAGAGAGGCAATAGATTTTTCTACAAAATTGGTGAATATATAAGGGGTGGCAGGGCTGTTTGTTTTGTTTTTAGGATAAATGTGGGTACCAGAAACCTCAATGGAAGGGCTCTGATGGGGAGGCAAGAGGGAAGAATTAAAGCTTGGCGGGGCTCAGGGTAGGCAGGAGTTTAGAAGTGGCTGTCTAATGAAAGAGCATGAGGAACTAGTTTTGTACAGTGACCAAGGACGGTACAGATGGGAGACATGATCAGAAATGCCTACTCTTAAATACTGTAACTTAAAGCCTAGTCGTGTTGATGCCTCAGCTGGTCAAGGATACTTTTCATCAACCCAGCACAGTGGTAAAGACCGATACAAAGCATCAGAGATGACCTTGGTTGTAAAGTGGTGACTAACAGAGTTATAGGAACACTGGCCGGATAGGTTTTGGCTTCGTGAAATAAAACTCATCTCTGAGTCAGTCAACAACAGAAGTAAACCCATGGGCTTTTTTGGCCCCTGCTTGCTGGCCTTCTCCTGATTCTATACCAACCTTTAATTGAGCAGTGAACTGATCCTGTAAAAGTACCAGTAAAATTTTTTTGCATGAGAAAAAACAAAGGAAGATTCAATGTAAGCACATCAAAATCTCCACTTAGCATTCCAGGTGACATTTGCATGAGCTCCTTCTTCTGGGAACTTAAAGATGGATATTTGAAAGTCTATTCGTGCTTGGTTGGCTATTTCTTTTTTGTTGTGATTTAAAATTGATTAAAATTGATAACAACTAAACAGGGCGGAGTTACCTGTTCTAGCTTTTTAAAAATCTTTGTGGTGGTACCTTTGAGAAGGAAAAAAACATAACTTGCCTTTAAAAAAAATTAGGGTTAAAAATGTGAATTAAAGAAAGAAACATCAAACCTATGGCTTGGCTTTAGTAATTTGCATAGGTAATTGCTGCCTGATTGTTTGTCTATCAATTGCCCCAGACAGACCCATAGCTCAGTTGTAAATGAAGACAAGTCTTAAGCTTGAGACAGGCAGGTGAGTTCACCCCAGATAGGCCCTAATCTTACTAAAAGTCAGGGCCATGTGTAAACATTCTTAAGTTTTAAAAATGGAAGTTTTTTGGTGCTTCCTCATTACATAATGAAAATAAATTTTAATAATAAAATAGAGACAAGAATATCTAATGAGTTTCTGAGTTTCCTATGATGATTGCATGAATGCTTTTTTTTTTCCTTTCCAATGTCAGGCATCAAATTCTTTCATAAGACACTATGGGGTCACCTTTTGCTAGTGCCCTAACAAGTGCTTCTGAGCCAATCCAGTGCTAAGTGAAGACATTTCCCACAAGTCACGTAAGTAGTCAGATACTCCAGGCGAACATTTTAGCATGAAGTCAGCTCTCATCCCCAAGGAGGCTTCCCCATCTTCTTTTCTTTCATGGTGCCAAAGCTGCTCTAAAGACTGCAGTAGACACAGAGAAAATAGCATCTTTTTCCCTCAGCCAACAGATCAGTGCACTGCTCTGCCTGCCTGAGATCTTGCCCTAGATAGTTCAAAGGTCCTTCAATAGCCCCTGGGCAGACTGCAGGGATAACTAGTTTTCACGCCTGTGATCTGCGCTCTGTGATTTTATTACTAGCCATTTTTCAGGTATTAGCCTTGGGCTAATTTTCATTTTTTTTTTCTATTTTATCATCACTGGTTGGAACATTCAAAAATAAACAAGAGACACACTTTTCTGTTCATTTGCTGGTGGACTAGCTTAGGATAGAGACGCCTGCAGCAGTATGGGAGATGAACAGAAACAGCCTCAGTGGGGGCATCGTAAACCTCTACCTGACAGACTACAGTGCTGGGATTTTTCTTACCTCCTGGAACTCTGGGCTCAGAGAAAGTGTTCCATAAATACGTGTAGAAGGAGTGAAATTTATTATTGATTTATAGATAGTTAAATTATTATATTAGTATATAATTATAAGTGATGAAATCTTTAGGCTAAGACTTTCTTAAAATAAATCTTGCTAATCTCTGTACCCAGTCCAGAGAGTTGGGGAGGAAAGATTGTTAAATGAACAAATGATCAGAGCAGTTACCTGGCAGCCCGGTTCCAACACTGTGATCACGTTGGGTAGTGCCACCTGTCTAAGGGGCGGAGATTGGGCAGGATAAGAAGAGGAGAAGCATGAGTCCTATGTATTCAATTTCGATATGAGGACAATTAATGACCTAGTACACGGTGGGGGTGGAGGAAGGGGAGAGGAGAGAGAGAGAGAAGGAGGGAGGGGTGGGGAAAGGAAGAGCAGAGAGAGGGAAGGAGGGAGGGATCTTGGTTGAGTGACACACCTTTTGGGGGCAAGTCACAATTGTAAGAGGGACTTTACCTAACAAATGCAATCAGTGTAACCTGGTTTCTTGTACCCTCAATGAATCCCCAACAATAATAAGAAAAAAAAGAAAAGGAAGAGCAGCTCTTCAATTTTGTTACATACTCAGGACCGACTTTAGTGTGGGCTGCAACTTTTCCTTCCCCACCACATGTCTTCCACCAGATTATAGGGAGCAGTGATCCTTGTTAACTTAATCCTTAGAAATGATAATTCTACCAAGTAGGTATTGTTAACTCAAATGTGTAGGTAAGAAAAGTATGCCTTGCATATGATCAAAGATCTTGCAGGAAAAAACTTAGGCTCTTGTGTTCCTGTTTTCTCATTTGTAACATGGGAATCATAACAATTCCATTGTTAGGGTAGTTATGTGTATTCAACTTTACAAGAGACCTAAACGCTATCAGATATGTTGACTTTGCTCGTGCAGAGGTGAGGGTGATGGTGGAGGCAGCCCGAGCAGGCTAGCAAGTAGCAGCCAGTTGATTACAGCTGATTGATGGAATGCATGAATGTGGTGGGAATTTATTTATTTGGGGGCTCTCTAGTCCGTTCCATTGGTCTATGTTCTGTCTTTATGCCACTACTCTATTACAGCTTGGCAATATGATTTTAAATCAGGGGATGCTATGCCTCAACTTTTTCTTTCTCATCATTGCTTTGGCTATTTGAGGTTCTTCTGTGCCATCATACAAATTTTAGGGATTTTCTTTTTATTTCTGTGAAGAATATCATTAGAATTTAAGTAGGAATTGCACTGAATCTGTACATCGCTTTGAGTGGTATCAACATTTTAACAATATTAGTTATTTTTATTTGTTAACATGGGATTACTATACCCTCGGTATAGTGTTGTGGCATCATAGATCACAGCAACCTCAAACTCTTGGGCTCAAGGGATTCTCTTGCCTCAGCCTCCCATGTAGCTGGGGCAACAAGCGTGTGCCACAAAGCCTGGCTATTTTTTTAGAGATGAGGTCTCACTCTTGCTCAGGCTGTTCTTGAACCTGTGAGCTCAGGCAGTCTACCCACATCGGCCTCCCAGAGTGGGATATCTTATTATTTGTTTATGTTGTCTTCAATTTTTCATCAATGTTTTATAGTTACCAAAACTTTTATCTCCTTGGTTAAATTTATTTCTAAATATTTTAATTTTTATGCTATCATAAATTGATTTTTCTTTAATTTCTTTTTTAGCTAGGCCATGATTTGTGAATAAAAATGCTACTGATTTTCGCATGCCGATTTTGTATCCTGCAACTTCGCTGAATTGTTTTATTGTCCTGACGCATTTTTTAATAGCATCTTTAGGTTTTTCCACATATGGAATCATGTCATCTCCAAGTAGAGATAATTGCACCTTTTTTTTTCTTCCCAATCTGGAGTGTATTTTATTTTCCTTTCTTCTTTTTTAGTACTTCCAATACTGGGTTAAATAGAAGTGATGAGAGAGGGCAACCCTGCCTTGTTCTCCGTAAGAGCGGTGAAAGCTAACTGTTATTTCCCACTGATTACAATGTTAACTGTGGGTTTTTCATAAATGGCCTTTATTATGTTGAGAAACCTTCCTTTTATATCTAAACTATTAAGAGCTTTTATCAAGAAAGAATGTTGAACTTTGCCAAATGCTTTTTCTGCATCAATTAAGATAATAGTGTGTTTTTTATCTCTCATTCTGTTAATGTGATATATCACATCTATTGATTTGCATACTTTAATTGGCCTTTCACGCTAGGGAAATGTCCCCCTTGTTTATGACGTAAAGTCTTTCTTTTCTGTCTTTCTTTTTTTTTTTTTTTAAAGACAGAGTTTTACTTTGTCACCCTTGGTAGAGCACTGTGGCATCACAGCTCACAGCAACCTCCATCTCTTGGGTTTAGGTGATTCTCTTGCCTCAGCCTCCCAAGTAGCTGGGACTACAGGCACCTGCCACAACAGCCGGCTATTTTTTGTTGCAGTTTGGCCGGGACCAGGTTTGAACCTGCCACCCTCAGTATATGGGGCCGGCGCCCTACTCACTGAGCCACAGGCATCGCCCAGTGTAATGTCTTTTCAATGCATCATTGAATTTGGTTTGCTAATCTTTTATTAAGGATTTTTACATCAGTGTTCATCAGAGATACAGACTGTAGTTTTCTCTCTTTGGTTTTGGTATCAAGGTGATACAGGACTCGTAATTTGTGCTTGGAAACATTCCATCTAGTTCTAGTTTCTAGAATAGCTTAAGAAGTATTGTTAATACTTCTTTGAGTATTGAGTAGAATTCAGCCATGAAGCCATCTAGCCCTGAGCTTTTCTTTGTGGGAAGGTTTTTAATTACTACTCATATCTCTGTCTCTTTGTCTCTCTCTCTCTCTATTTGAGCTATTCAAGCTTCCTTTATTTTCTTGGATCAATATTGCTGTTACATATATCTTTCTAGGAATGTATCCATTTCATCTAGTTTATCCAATGTGTTGGCATGAATTGTGCATGAGAATCTCTTGTGATCATTTTTTTTCTGAGGTATCTGTTGTAATTTTTTCACTTTCCTTTCTGCTCTTATTTATTTGAGCGTCTCTTTCTCTCTCTCTCCTTAGTCTAGTTGGGAGTTTGTCAATTTTCTTTATTTTTCAAACAACCAATTTTTGGTTTTACTAATTTTTTTTGGTTTTCGTTTCCTATTTAGTTTATGTTTGTTTCTATCATCTCCTTCCTTCTGCTTACTTTGGGCTTAGTTTGTTCTTTTTTAGTTCTTTGAGGCATAATGTTAGGCCTTTTATTTGGAATCTTTCATCTTTGTTGATGTAGGAATTTACTGTCATAATCTTCCCCTTTTGCAGAATGTCATAGGTTTCAGTACATTATGTTTCCACTGTCATTTATCTTGATACATTTTTAATGTCCCTAACGTTCTCTCCTTTGACCCATCGGTTATTGATTCATATATTTAATTCATAGATATGTGGGTTTTCCAAAATTTCCTCTGTTATTGACGTCTAGTTTTATATCATAAGTCAACCTTGATAAAAATAATAATGTAAAAAGAAATACTACGTTAGAAAATCTGTATTGTTCTATTCATATGATCAATTAATAGCCCTAACAAGGATTATACATCATTTTTAAATGAGATAAAATGCCATATTCCTGAGCCTGCTCAGAAAAAAAAAATCCATTTCTTTGAACATATTTTATTTTTCTTATTTTTCTGGTTTTTGTCCAACTACACACACAGACACAGACACATACACCCATGCACAAAATAATTTGCTTGTATTCTTATATTTCTTTCTATTGTTCACTCTAGATTTGAATCAGTTAATCCCCTGGAAACAAATCACACCTTCAATTAGTAACAAGCCCTAGAAATAATGGACATTTTAATATAACAGTGCGTAGACAAATAATAGTTCAAAAACCTATGCTGCTGCACCGTTGTCAAGCTTTAAAAATATACTTCTAAAATTCTAGATAAATGTAGCTTTTTCAACGAAAGTGTGACTATTCGGTTGTTTACAATTGCAAAGTTACAAGGTCATTATGACTAAATCCCACATGTATTTTAATTTAAACTATAATAAATACTGCAAACAAACAGCTAGAATTCATCACAAATCCTCCTCCAGAAGTTAACATGCTATCAAATATATATATATATATATATGATACATATATTTATACATATTTTTATAATGCTATTCCATGAAGGGATTAATGTTGGATTAAGAAAATACAAAAATATCTTCTTATTTTTGATCACCTATTATCACATTTCAAAGAACTCCAAATACAAACCATTATGGTCCCAAAAATATTTTAAGAAACAGATAAATATCCTTGAATTCTAAGTATTATAATCTTGCTAGTTACATGCACTATTATAGCTGTAAAGACAACAGCAATTTAAATATTTTATTCCCACACACTTCTTTCTCCTTTTCTGCTCACTAAAATAATCACTCACTTTCTTGGATAAAGGCCATCTAAACACCGTCCTAAAATAAAACTGGCAAGAATATTGAAAAAAAAAATACAATAAGGTATCATGAAGTTAGTTGTTGATTTTATAATTTCTTGTTTTGTTTGGAGAGGTGTAAGGATTTATTTTTGTTTGTGCAATTATATCCAGTATCCAGCTTTAACTTAAGTTCAAAGCTAAGTTATTTGGCCAGGAGATATTAAGTTAAAAGCACAAATACCAATGATAAAAAGTAATCAAGTTTCTAAATTCAGTAATGTCCGAGCAGTTAGGTCTGCTGGAATGCCTCATGTTGAAACTCCCCGGTGGAAAGTTTCAGGGCCCCACAAGTATGTCTCACATTACAGAATCTCAAAACACAAAACTCTGAACTTACAGGATGAATGATTTAAAAAGTGACATCTATAAACACTTTGTCAAAGAGTTCTGTGGAGGTTGATTTTAAATTGCAACCTCTTAGGGACAATGAGCATTTTTTCACGCATCCGTCAACCATTCATATGTCCTCTTCAGAGAAGTTTCTGTTCAAGTCTTTTGCCCACTTCTCAGAGGGATTGTTTGCCTCTTTTTTTGTTGGCATGTTAGACAATTTGCCACATCCCAATGCCATCATTATTTCAAACCTAAAATGAAAAAAAATAAATAAATCATATGTTAAGCTCTGACTCCCTTTGTTATAAATCACACTAGGAGTCAATTTGTTCTTTGAACTTCTTCCTCTCCTACTGAGGGTTCCGTTTCTGATCACGTGGAATTATTTAGGTAATCAAATCCGCTCCTTGCAGTTGGCCTGACAAGAAACAGCTTACTGAATGGAGATCAGAGGTGAGCGATAAAGAATAAGATGCAATATATGATGTTGAGTATAGGACAAGCAGGTTAAGTACATGACAAGACAACAAAGATATTGAATACCTATATTGGACTATAAATTGGAGTACATTGAAATTTGAAAGAAATGTGTTCAATGCAGTGTTACAGCAGAATAAGGTGACCAGATTTTAACACTGGTAAAGCAGGACACCATTGACAGGGGGTGGGGGGTGTTCTTCATTAAAAATTTGGTCTATATGGAGCAACAAAAATTTTCGTGGAACGCAAAAATAGTATTGTAATATATATTTTTTTAATTTCAACATAAGTACAATTTACAAATATAATACATTAAAAAAAATTATATATAGGAAGGCACCTGTGGCTCAAAGGAGTAGGGCGCTGTCCACCTGGGCAACCGTGCCCAGGAGGGAAGGAGGGAGTTTACATTAGCCTTTTCATTTCCAAATGGAGTTATGTTAACCTTTTCAGCAGCCAAAAACCACATATTCCCTTCCGGTTGTCCTGCCCGTTCCCTAGCTTGTCCTGCATTCTTCCCCAAAATCGGGACTTTTTTAAAACACCGTGGGAGGCGGGACAAATTGTTAAAAATCAGGACTGTCCCGCCAAAAGCAGGACGTCTGGTCACCTTATAGCAGAATGAAGCAGACAGGGCTAGATGCTGGTTTTCTGAACTCCCCTTTCTTCCTCACTAACGTCAATTTTGAGTAGGACAGCTGTACACTCAGAAACCTCCCCAGTGTCCAGGCATTCTTGTCATTAGGGATGGCCACAGAATGCAACTGTCATCAGTGAGCTACAGGTAGGAGTTCCCTAATTATTTTCCTAAGGAAAATAGGAATAACCCTTAAGAGAAGGCGAAGGAAGAGGAGGAGGAGGAGGAAGGGGGAGAACTCTTGCCTTTTGCTCTTCATCCTTCTGCTTCTTTCCGAGTGCAATGTTGACAGACGTCTAGTCACCATTTCCGAGCATGAGAACGGAAGCCACAGATTAGCATGAAAACAAAATTAGAAGACTTAAATGGAACCACCTGCTTCTGCATATTTTTGTTTTGTAGAAGTAAATGCTTCTTTGGTTTAATCAATACAGTTCACAGGAAGCTGAAAACCAGTCCTCACTTGTGTATTGGTAGTCTTTTAGTGTGTAAACTCTTTCTTCATTTAAAATACTATTCCAGCAGCCAAGCATGGGGACTCAGGCCTATAATCCTAGCACTCTGGGAGGCCATGGTGGAAAATCCCTTGAACTCAAGGACCAGACTGAGCAAAAGAATGAGACCACTTCTCTACTAAAAAATGGGAAAATGAACTGGTGTTGTGGCAGGTACCTGTAGTCCCCAGCTACTTAGGAGACTGAGTAATGTTTAGTAATGCCCAAGATTTTCTTTTAAAAAACTGAAACTAAAAGGTCTTACCTGCACAAACATAGAGCTATATCATGTGAAAATTGGCACAGTACTGAGGCATGGCAAAGTTGGGCATGCTAAGGCAACAGTGCTCCAACATGGCACTGATTCGCACATACCTACCATTTGTTGCGTTTAACCCAAATGTGTTCACTGGCTGTCTAAAATAGATTTTCAGAGCTATATCACTCTTTATGTCTGTCTTCTTGATGGACAAAGCTTCTGGTTGGTATAAGACTATTTGAATTTAGAAAGTTGTTGACCAGATCACTCCCAAATTTCTTCACTGGACATTGAGAGTTTTCCTTTGATTAGGAGAAGGAAAAGATGGAGTTAGACATTAATTTAATTTTATATCACTATCAAGTATGTCTGAGATCTCATTACTACATGCACTATGCTGGGGACTTGGGGGGAAAAGGAACAAAACACGTTTTTTGTTTTTCTCTAGGAACAACTAAGAAAGAATATACCCAAATAAATAAATGTCAGCATATTCTAAAACAAATCTCTCTGTTGGATTCATGAAAGGCAATGGCTATCAGGTGATTCTTGTTCCTAGAGTCTGTAGAGAAAAAAAATAATATTTAAAATCAATATCATGAAATATTTGCAGTGATTTCTTATGAAAGTCAGCATTCTCCTGTGCTAGCCAACCCCCCGAGGAAGTCAAGTCAAGGGAAAGTCATTATCCAATGTTGGGATATTACCTTTAGACTTTCCATGACCTCCTGATAGCTCCCAAATAATAATTTTTAAAAGCACTATTCTCGCCACCATCACCAAGAGCAATAGTACTTAGCACCTCCTCTATACTAAACTATGTAGTTGGTATTTTGCAAATCCTATCTCAAATTGCACAACATGCCTATAAGGTCAGTCCTATTCCAGGTTGAAAAACTGAGACTCAGAGGGATTATATATGAATAAAGCCATTATTCAAGGTAGCAGTGCCAGCATTCAAATTCCAGCTTGCCTGATTGGAATCTGTGAACTTGGTACTGAACCATTCTGCCTTTTCAGAATCTGCACGGCCATCTCAGCCCTGCTTCCCACTCTCCTTCTCTTCTGTCCTGCTCTAGTGGAAACCTCACTAACCTTCATGTCTGCTGCATGAGTTTGCCTGGACTGCCTAACTAAGTTTCACAGAAGGGGCAGCTTAAACCACAGAAATGCATTGGCTGGCTGTTCTGGAGACTAGAAGTCCAAGATGGAAGTGTCAGTAGAGACACTCAATAAGTCTTGGTTAAATTCAAATAAATCAAGAGACTGGGACTGGGAGGGGAGAGTCTGCCAGGCCTCTGTCCTTGGTTTGTGGGCTGTCTTTGTCCTCAGCCTCTAGGTACCATCTTCTGACTGTGCATTTCTCTTTGTCCAATTTTTGGCTTTTTGTAAAGATACCAGTCATTCTGCATTAAGTCCCAGCCCTTCCTTTTAAAGTTGTCTCTCTATAAAGACCTATCTTCACAAAAGATCACATTGTGAACTATTGCTAGATAGGGATTCAACATTGGAATATTGAAAGAGTTGGGAGAGACTGTTCAACCTGTAACATGTTCATTCTGGCAGAAATCTGGCAACTCATACCCCTTCCTCTCTCCCATCTATCTTGGACACTACCAGATGTCTTAAATGCTACCGGAGTGAACATTCTAAACCCCATATCTAACTTCAGCTTGAGTCCCTTTAAAATTCAAGAGTTCCTCATTGCTAGCAGGTAAGGGCTGAGCCACAGGCCTGGCAAATACAGGCTTTCACATGGGGATCAGAGAGTCCATTTCTACCTCCATCCCCCATTCTCGTCCATCATACACTCTATGCCAATATCTGGCAGAGGAAAGGGGCTTTTCGTTTTCCATTTTTTTAATGTCTCATTACATGAAAATGAATTTTTAATATTTTGCCCATATGTAATTTTACCCACTTTTTAGAGGTGAATCAACAGAGACATGGAGAGGTAAAACTCTGCCCATGATTGCTCCTTGCTAAAGCCTTACTAAAGATCATACAGTCGAGACTTAATAGCACACGGCATTTATCTCTATTAAAATTCTGTAAGTAGGGCGGCACCTGTGGCTCAAAGGAGTAGGGTGCTGGCCCCATATACTGGAGGTGGCAGGTTCAAACCTGGCCCCGGCCAAAAACTGCAAAAAAAAAGAAATCTGTAAGTATCTGTGAGTTTGACTTTCCAGCCAGACTATGACTTTCCTGTCAAACTTTCTCACCTCCCAGGCTTGCTTTAATGTTCATCATATAATAAGCACTTAATAAATCTTGGCTAAATTAAAATAAATCAAGTTTTCCAATCACATTGCTCTTTAACAACACAAATGACTATGTTGTCATTGAAATGTCCAAGTGGGATTGGAAGGACAGGTGTTTTTTTTGATTCACTAATTTATTACCAGGTACTGAGTTGAATGATAAGTAAGACACTGGTCAAGTGTCCTCTCTCTTGGAAGCATAATTCTAGATAGAACATAGGGTTATGAGGAAAACAAGCCAGAACAGGGTAATAAAGAATGATTTGGGGAAAGGAAAGAGCGACAGAACTTAGGAGCGTGTCTCAGGAAGGCTTCCTTAAGAAACACAGGCATGAATGAAAACAGGAATCAGCTGTCACCTATTTGACAGAGGATTATTATGGAGAGAAGTAAGCGCAGGTGCAGTGCCCTGTGTCAGGAGGTGAATAATGCATCTAATAAGTTAAAAGAGTGCTGAAGATACTCGCATATGAAAGAAAAAAGGATTTATGTGTGTGAACCTCTGCCCATAAGAGAGTTTATGATTTCCTCATAAGAGCAATGAACAGCTACCAAAAAGTTTACAGTGAATTCAAAATGAGGGTGGGGTTTAATTGGGTAAAAGTGGTGAAGGCTATGTTGCTTAGTAGGATGTAAGCATTCCGATTTGTACAAATAATCAACACATTGAATCTTATGATGGCATAAATGTATTTATAGTCTATGTATGAATGACTTAATAAAAAAGAAATTAGTTTTGTGGTTCAAAAATAACCTACTGGGATGTCATCATAGGTTGTCCTGAGATCCTTTCCCCAATATCCCCACCATTGTCTATTTCTTTTATTCTTTCTCAAAAACACTGTTTCCTTTCTTTCTGGGCATTGTCCCTGTTGTGGTTATATAATCACTAATGTGAGTAAGTCGCCTGCTTCTCCTAAACTGTAAGCTTCCTGAGGGCAGGACCAGGTCAATTTTCCTCCTGTTTTAGAGTAAAGCAATTTAGCATGGGAGACGTTTGATGCATCTTCAAAAATTCTTAAGACAATAAAGAGAAATTTACAGAACCACATGTATAATGAGCTCTCTAGGGAAAAGAGGTGAAGTCATTGGATAAATATGAATGATAACCATAAGATGGTCAATAGTAGAACAAAAAGAAAATAAAAAGTAAAAGGAGAGGGGAGGGAAAGGGAGTTGGAAAGAAAAAGAAAAGAGTCTTATCACAAATGAACTTGACTGGGGTAAGCAAAAACCCTGTGCTTTAGGACATGGGGAAAGCTAATCATATCAGAGGTTATGAGAAAAAATGTCCTCCTTCATGGGCTTTACGTAACTGTTGCTTCAGGACAGCTAAGACTCCAAACAAATGACTTTGATAGCTGAACAGCCAGGCTTTCTGTGAGCAAAATTTTGCCCCAGGGAAAGGAAGAAAGATTTTTTGCAAGTTGTAACTAGATTTCTATTTCTATTTAGCTAACATAAGCTGCATCCAGAACATGCTGTGATTATAAGTCATATTATTTCTGATTGTTTGAGTGGATGCTAACGGCTACCAATTAAAATGAACTTCTAAAATCTCTTGAACTCATCTGTGGAAAATTCATTTCCACTGTTTCACTTTTCTCTTTCATAATGCTATTATTTTCTTTCCTCTTGGGATTGAGCACAGAGACCACATATATATTTTCTAGTAGTGGGTAAATATACTGAAAATCTCATAACATCCTCACCATTGAACAGGATGAACTGAGAATTTTGTGACACCTCTTCAGAGGCAAACACTTCTGAAAACCCACACTGGGGTTATGTAGGCAGGAAATGCTGGTGGTCAGAGAAGAGAGCTCTCTGGGGCAGGAAGAACCAAGAGAGCCTTAGAAGAGCTGGGAGGACATTTCCTAAGAGAGGTGATTCTGAGCAGAGGTGGGCACAGCTGTCTGGGGTATGACCCCGTAGCAATGTGATGGATCGTAGGGCTGGGAGCACATTGAAAACTGAACTCAGTCGTCCTTTCCCCAAAACTGTCTCCCTCAGGAAGAAATTCAAGAAAAAATATTTTGGAGCATTACAAAATTTCTTCTTCTCTTTATCGTCTATAAAAAAAAACCTAAATCAAAGGCGAGAATTTAAAACTTCAGTTTGTAAAGGCTTTTCAGCTCCAGTGAACCCCAATAATTTTTTTCTAGCATTAAAGAAATATTTAGTCACATTCATTCTTTTTTTTTTTGTAGTTTTTTTTGGCCAGGGCTGGGTTTGAACCCACCACCTCTGGCATATGGGGCCGGCACCCTATTCCTTTGAGCCACAGGTGCCCCCCCATCACATTCATTCTTTGCAGTGTTAAACTAAGGCAAAACACTTGATCATTTTGTGTAAATCAGACAAAGTTAGAGGGATGTTTTACAATGACAGGTGTGTGCTAAAAATTATATCTATGATCATAAAATATTTATGTCTTTACTGACTAATAGATCAAATGCTATTCTGTTTCAAATCTATTGCATGTTTGTATATGTGTGTGTGTATACTTACATATTAAAATAATACACATGTATTTTTTTTCCTCCTTCAATTCTTTATTGAGTAAACAAAGAAGAAAATTCATGGTGTCCTAGAGTGGCTTAACGCTAATTCTAGTAAAATGCTACTAGAGAATAATCTACTGAGAATATAGGGATTTGCTTTATTTTTCCAGGACAAAATCAATATGATGTATTAATTGATATATTTTTAACATGCTGGCTGTAAAGCTACATAAATTTTAAAAAGTTCTCCTTTAGTCACGTTTGCCAAATCTGAAAATACACAACTCAAGGCAAAAAGTTCCATGGTTTTAATTCTCTCTCTGGAATTTACCCTTCCTAAAAATAAATAATGAACCACTTTTTCATCTTGCTTTGCACTCCTGCTGTGTAGATATGAGAGTGAACTTCAAAAAGCATTGCTCCTGGCTCAGTTGCATGGGCTGGTGTACAGGACAAGAAACTGAACTCATTTGAGTGTAATATTTTCTCTCCTGGGTTGTATAAGAGAAATATTTATGTAGAGAATAAACAGCATTTGTTGACACTTTTAAAAATGTATGCCATGCCAGAATACTATAAACTGATGAATAAAACAGTCATTTGGAGAGAGGAAACTCCAGGAGAGGGAAGAAGCTATCACAGGACTTTTCCTTTTCACATTCTGTTCCTGCAAGGATACGGAAACAGTCTTTCAGACTGTCAAAAAAACCCAAGACTTCTCCCAGAAATCTTATCTCTTAGAACTTTCAATTAATTTCCAAAGACTCCAGTACAAAAGTAGGTTCCTTTCTTTTGACAGTCACTTAAGCAAATGTATTTTTTAGAAGTAGCAAATTGAACGTGCTTGGCATCTTCAACTAGGCTTCTGCCAAGGATGGGAACCCACCTTCTCGGTTGTTTCTTGCTATTTGGCCAAAGATATCGTTACCAGACTGTATTTGAGTTGTTGACCCTGAAGAGGCATAGCGTGACTCCAATTATACCCATCACTTAAAAAAAACAGATATCTATCATAATTGCCTATAATGACAGGGTATAATGTTAAAGAGACATATATTCATAATTGCCTTAGTTTAGACTGGCATAAAAAATCCCACAAAGTGAGTGGCCTATAAACAACAGAAATTTTTCACAGTTCTGAAATCTGGAAGTTCAAGATCAAGGTGCCAGAAGATTTAGCATCTGGTGAGGGCTGTCTTCATGCAGAAGGGGTGAGGGACCTCTCTGGGGTCTCTTTGATGAGGGCACTAATTCCAGTCTTGAGGACTCTACTCTTGTGACCTAATCATTACCAAAATCCCCACCTCCTAATATAACCTTGGAATTAGGATTTCAACATAGGAATCTTTCTGGGGGAAAGGGGACAAAACATTCAGTCTATACCATTAATAATAATAATAACAGATGTAATATAGCAATCGCTTTAATATAGTATAAAATAGTATATATAGTATAAATTAGTATATTTTAAGTCCTTTTTGAATGCTTAGGACTGTTCCAAGTGCATTGTAATATTAATATAAACAACCCTATAATCAAGGCTTGTTTGTATCACCACTTTACAGGTGAGAAAGTTGAGGCCCAGTGAGATTAAGTAACTTGCCCGCAATCATACAGCTAGAGAGATTTTAAGAGACGTCTTCTGTCTCCACAGCCCGGCTTAACTACTACTCCAAAATGGCTATAGCTTTAAGCTTTCGGTAGTGTAACTGGGGAAGGAGTGCTGGAGGTAGCCTTAGGAATGAGGAAGTTTTGCATAAAGAAGCCAATAACACAAATTTCACCATTTTAAAATATACAATTCAGTGGTTTTCAATATATTCAAAAGGTTGTACAATCATCGCCACTAATGAATACTAGAACATTTTATTATCCCCAGAAGAGGTCCCGTGTTCATTAGCAGACACTCCCCACTCTCCCTTCCCTGCAGCTCCTAGTAAACAGTAACTTTATAACCTAATGGATTCCTCTCTTCTGGACAGTTCATGAAAACAGAATCCTACATGTATAATCATATGTCAGGCTTTTTCACTTAGGGTAATGTTTTCAACATCAATGCATGTGTAGCACATATCACCGTTCATTCCTTTCTATGCCTAAGTCATATTCTCTTGCATGAATATACCACATTTGTTTATCCATTTATTAGTGACAGGCCTTCCTTTTCTGACTATTATAAATAACACTTTTATGAACATTCATGTACAAATTTGTGTGAATAAAAAATCTCACTCTTCTTGAGTATGTACTTAGGATCCAATGTGCTGGGCCATCTGGTAACTCTAGGTTTAATATTTGAAGTCAATTCCAAAATGTTTTCCAAAGAGGCTGCACCATTTTTCATTCTCACCAGAAGTCATGTGAGTTCTGATATCGTCACATCTTCACCAATATCTTGATCTTCATTAGAATGACTAATTCTTGACCTACGTTTTTAATTGTGTAATATAGCCGTACTAGTGAGTGTGAAGTGGTATGTCATTGTGGGTTTGATTTTAATTCTCCTAATTAATGATATTGAGCATCTCTTCAGAAGCTTTTTGGGCATATGTTTACCTTCTTTGGATAAATGTTTACTCAAATAGTTTTCTCATGCTTAACATTGGATTATCTTTTTTATTACTGAGATATAATCATTCTTTCTTTATTCTGGATACTGAAGTTGTGGACTCTTACCAGAAATTTACCCATCCTCCCTTCCTTTGTATATAATCTCTGAAAACTAATTTAACACATGCCAAGGCATCAGACATAGTAAAACAAGGTCAATCGATTCTCACCCACCCTTATTAGGGGTCCCTCTGCTCTAGAAGACTTATAATTCTGGCTCTTGAAATGAACCATGGAAACCAAATACCAAGTGTTGCAGGAAAACATTACTTTGACTGGACACTTCTTTCATCGTATTCATAATGGTCATTTGCCACAGTGTAACCTTCCTCATAGAATAAGGTCATTTTTATAAACAAAAATAACTTGTCATTTTCAAACAAACCATTCCTTCGTTCAGTAAAAATAAAAGGTAGCCCTGTGG
>CAUYQV010114324.1:0-13295 GCA_963574575.1 Galagoides demidoff | reverse complement strand
CATAATAGGGCTGTGTACATTGGATACTTTTTCTTCCATTATTGTGATACTTTGCTAAGAAGAACATTTTCCAGTTCCATCCATGTAAACATGAAGGAGGTAAAGTCTCCATCTTTCTTTAGGGCTGCATAGTATTCCATGGTGTACATATACGACAGTTTATTGATCCATTTGTGGATTGATGGGCACTTGGGCTTCTTCCATGACCTGGCAATTATGAATTGGGCTGCAATAAACATTCTGATACAAATATCTTTATTGTAATTTGATTATTTATCTTCTGGGTATATACCTAATAAAGGAATTGTAGGATCGAATGGCAGGTCAATTTTTAGTTCTCTAACTGTTCTCCAGATGTCTTTCCAAAAGGAACATATTAATTTGCATTCCCACCAGCAGTGTATAAGTGTTCCCTTTTCTCGATATCCACACCAGCAACTCTGGTTTTAGGATTCTGTGGTATGTGTTAAACTTACTGAAGTTAGGTGATATCTCAAAGTAGTTTTGATTTGCATTTCTCTAATGATTAAGGATGGTGAACATTTTTTCATGTATCTATAGGCTGCACGCCTATCTTCTTTGGTGAAACTTCTCTTCAAGTCCTTTGCCCACCCTCCAGTGGAATCACTTGTTTTTGTTGTTGTTAATGTGTTTGAGTTCTCTATGGATTCTGGTTATTAACCCTTGTTGGAGACATAGCTTGCAAATATTTTCTCCCACTCTGAGGGCTGTCTGCATGCTTTACTTATTGTGTTCTTGGCTGTGCAGAAGCTCTTTAGTTTGATCAGGTTCCAATAGTGTATTTTTGATGTTGCTTCAATTGCCCATGGGGTCTGTCTCATAAAAAATTTGCCCAGGTCGATTTCTTCAAGTGTTTTCCCTCCACTTTCTTCTAGTATTTTTATGGTTTCATGTCTTAAGTTTAAGTCCTTAATCCAGTGAGAATCTATCTTAGTTAATAGTGAAAGATGTGGATCCAGTTTCAGTCTTCTACAAGTTGCCAATCAGGTCGCCCAGCACCATTTGTTAAATAGGGAATCTTTTCCCTACTCAATGTTTTTAATTGATTTGTCAAAGATGAGGTAACGGTAGGTAGCTGGATTCATTTGTTGGCTTTCTGTTCTGTTCCATACATCTACCTCTCTGTTTTTGTGCCAATACCATGCTCTTTTAAGCACTATCGATTTATAGTTATAGTCTGAGGTCTGGTAGCGTGATTTTTCCTGCTTTGTTTTTATTCCTAAATAATGTCTTGGCTATTCGAGGTTTTTTCTGATTCAATATAAAGCAAAGTATTATTTTCTCAAGATCTTTAAAGTACAACAGTGGGGCTTTAATGGGGATTGCATTAAAATTGTATATTGCTTTTGGTAATATAAACATTTTAACAATGTTGATTCTTCCTTCTTCTTGGAACACAGCTTGTGTGTGAATACAGATTTAAGCCTTAAAATAATTATGGTCTCCAGCTGATTGATACTTTCCCGTAGGAACAAAACATCACTAGGACCAATGATACTTGCATTCTTGTCTTGTTTGATACATTCACAGATAACCTAGATAAGATTACTTTTTGGTAGTAACGCAGTTGACACACTGCTTTCCAGTCACTGCTTTCTTCTTGTCCTCATGGAACACAGCTTGTGTGTGAATCCAGATTTAAACCCTAAAATAATTAGGTTCTCCAGCTGATTGATACTTTCCCCCAGGAACAAAACATCACTAGAACCAATGATACCTGTATTCTTGGCTTGTTTGATGTTGTTTGATGGATTCACAGATAACCTGGATAATACTACTTTTCGGTAATAATGTGGTTCACACACTGCTTTCTAGTCAGTGGTAAGGTACATTCCTCCATGATTTTATGTTTTGTTTTGTTTTGTTTTACCGAATGCTCCACGGTGACCACGACTTTGGTTTTGGCACTGGATGATAAATCCATAGTGCCACCATTCCTTTTACCATCTTCCCAGAAATCGTCCAGTTAGCCAGGTCCAGGTCAGTTTATCTGGAAAACTGCATTGTTCCTACCATTGTTAGATTGGCATGTCCCCTCTAATCATTGCAAATGATTCATGGCTATAGAAAAAGAGGCTCCTGGAAGAATAGTAATTGTTTCCCTGCCTGCATTGATTAGATCTTCATCAGCTTCATGTTGTAGTGGATATGGACCATGCCATCCTCAAACTCAAAAGCTGCCAACTCAATGATAACATTCCCTATATCATCTCCAGGTTTTCCAAATTTGGCTTTTCCATTTTCACCTTTGTGGATTGACAAACTCTCTTTTCTCATAGTTTTCTCCCTTTATAAGGTGATGTACATAAATTTGAGGAATATAAATGTCTTCTGGAGCAAATGTGCCAATATCTGCAATTTCTTCAACCTCTACCACTGTTGTTTCTGCAGCTTTGCTCATCGGCAAATTCCTCCTGCTTTTTCTGACAATTACATTTCCTTTACCGTCTGCCCTCCAGGCTTTCACCAACACAGAATCCTCTTTAATTGCATAGTAAAGCATAGTAAATTGCATAGTAAAGCACTGACTATAGAGGTCCCTCACCTCTCTTGATTGATTGGTAATCCTCTTTCTTGTCATGTTGGTGTAAAATGCAGGAACCCCAGCCCCACCTGCAGGAATCCTCTCTGCAAGTGCACCCTAAGGTGTCAGCTCTACTTCTAATTCACCAGGTTAAGTACTATTGTTCAAATTCTGCACTTTCTCTCTCCTGGAGGAGACCATACGTTTCATCTGCTTGGATTGAAGTAAAAGGCCAAAGTTGTCAACCCTCTGCATCATTGCTAACTGTAGCTGGTCCTTTTACTCCAGTGAGATTCTCTGGAATTCCACACAGACCAAAACCATCACCAGAACTCATGCACCACCAGGTTTGTCTTTTACAGCTTCCAGTGAATCTGTATAAAATTCAGTGTGGTGATGAGAACTGGTAGAAAAATAGCAAACACATCCCTGGGACCAGGCACCCTGGAGGTGTGGGCAGAGGCACAGAGCCACAGCCCACAGGAGAGCAGTTTGAAGGAGGACATCTGTGGGCTGGCTGCAGCAGGAGGCCATGGGCTGGAGTGTGTGTCTGAGCTGTCAGTGTGCCTGGACCAGGCCACCAAGTCACTGGGAAGGAAAGGTCCACCAGGGGCGTGACGCCATCTCAGCTCTGACTTGAGATCGATGACCCACAGATTGGTGATCTTTTCACCTTCCACCTAACCCAAAGCAGACAGGGCTGCCATAGCACAGGTAGCAGCTGACATCTTAGAAGAGCAGTGAGCTGTTGAGGCAGCAAGTGGAATGGAATATTATTTGACAAATAAAAAGAACAAAGTCCTGATGAGCACTGCAGATGAACCCTGAAACCACTGTTAATTGAAAGTAGCCAGTCACAAAGGACCACATATTGTAGGAGTCCATTCATATAAAATGTTTAGAATAGGCACATCCACAGAGACAGAACACATCTTTAGCAGGTGCCAGGGAATGGAGAGCTGTGGAGAGTGACTACTGATGAGTGTGGTGTTTCATTTTTCTTTTTTTTAAATTTTATTTATTTATTTATTTTTGAGACAGAGTCTCACTATGTCACCCTTGGTAGAGTGCCATGGTGTCACAACTCACAGCAACCTCAAACTCTTGGGCTCAAGCGATTCTCTTGCCTCAGCCTCCCGAGAAGCTGGGACTACAGGTGCCCACCTCAATGCCTGACTATTTTTTTGTTGCAGTTGTTTAGCAGGCCCAGGCCGAGCTCGAACCCACCGACCTCGGGGTATGTGGCCGATGCCCTACCCACTGAGCTACAGGCACCAATGAACATATTCTAGAATTAGATAGTGGTGGTGTTTGCACAACTGTCAATATAGCAAAACCCACTGATTTACATACTGAAAATGGATAAAATAAATGTGGTTTTATGTCAGCAAAACTGTTATAAAAATAATCTTAGCAGGCTCGGCACCTGTGGCTCAATCGGCTAAGGTGCCAGCCACGTACACCTAAGGTGGTGGGTTCGAATCCCCAGCCCGGGCCTGCCAAAGAACAATGATGGCTGCAACCAAAAAAAAAAAAAAATGGCCGGGCCTTGTGGCCGGTGCCTGTGGTTCCAGCTACTTGGGAGGCAGAGGCAGGAGACTCGCTTGAGCCCGGGAGTTGGAGGTTGCTATGAGCTGTGATACCATGGCACTCTACCCAGGGGGATAGCTTGAGGCTCCGTCTCAAAAAAAAAAAATAATCTTAGCAAATGAGAAAAAGAAGAGAAGGGATTGTCCTTAATCTCAGAATGTATCAGAAACATACAACAAACACATAAGTAGTGACAAGCAGACAGCCTTCATTCAGAAACCTGGAAGATCTTGATAGCTCCTTTTAATGTTTTGGATGTTATAGGCATCGTGGTCAATTTGGGGCGGGGAGAGTCAGCTCTGGGATGGGGACATAACAGGCGGGATTGTAAAGAAGTAATAAACCTGTTATTCATAGGTGATGTGACAGTCTGTAAACATCCCAAAGAATCTAAAATGAAAGTTGAGAGGCCTGCAGTTTGCTGAATATCGCTGTATTATATACAGATGCTCATAGATTTAATAAATTCATTGTCAGGTGAAACATTTAAGTCAAAAATGAACTTTTAACTTATGATAGGTTTATTCAGATGTAATTCCACTAAAAGTCAAGGAGTGTACTGAATGCATATCACTTTTGTGCCACTGTTAAGTTGAATCATAGTAATCTGGCACCACCCATATCTATTATCACCCGTACTAAAATGAAACATAGTCTATTTTATTACATATTTAAACTTATATTCTAGATTACCTATGTTAAACAAAATATTAATAGATCATGTATGCTAATAATATAAATGTTAAATATATTAAGAATAATTGATTTCAAAATAAGAAAAAATTCAAAATCAATATAGGGCCAAGTGTGGTGGCTTACAAGCCCAGGTTGCCCTAACTCTCTACTTTCCTGAGAAAAATTTGTCTTCACGACTGACTTTGGCTAATTTTGGGAGACAAGCTTTGAGCCCATAGAATATCTTGCTGATCCTAAGTGTTTTCTATGCTTTAGGTCTTGAACCACACTTCTAGCGTGACCAGTGTGTTTATGCTAACAACATGATTTATGTTGAAAACCTGTTTTTGTATACCTGAGACACTGGGCAACAATCTATAAGTTTGAATTTTTTTGGGGGGAGCAGGTTAGACCTGAGTGGATTATGTAAGTCACATTATGTAAGTCACAAAATTGCTGCACGCTTACATGACTGACCTTCAAGAAAAACCTAAAGTTTAGGTGAGCCTCTGGGGTTGGCCACACTTTTCATGGATGTCATACACTGTTAGTAGGACAATTAGATGCTACCCATGTGACTACACTGGGAGAGGAGACCTGGGAATTTGAGTTCTTCTGATTTCTTTCCATGAATCGTTTCCCTTTGTTGATTCTAATATGTATCCTTTTGTTGTAATGAACAAATGTAATGAGTTTAATAGCTTCTGAGTCCTCTGGGTGCTTCTTGTAAATCACTGAGCACAATGGTAGACATGAGGACTCTCAACAAGTGGTTTACACAATTCAGGCATCTTTGAGCTCTTCTGATTGGCACAGCTGTGTAGGCCAGGTTGCTTCCCTTCCAGTTTCTAGTTATGACTTAAGCTTTCATTCATTCTGTGAGTATTTATGAAGGGCTTTCTTTGTGCCAGGTATTATACCAGATACTGAGGAGAAAGCAGTCAATTGTTAATAGAGATGCTATTAAAAATATGTACGTGTTTTAAAAAGGTATAATTATAACAGTATAGTGTATTATCACGAATTTCTATACCCTCACACACTCATAATGGCACATCTAAATCCTTACCCTTTTCTCTTCCCCAATTGGGAAGCACTATTTTTGAATTTTAACAACATAGATTAATTTTGTATATTTTAAACTTCATGTAAATGAAATAGTATGGTGTGTATCAATATGGATCTAGCTTCTTTCATTCAATGTTACATGTATGAGATTTATTCATATTATTGGATGTGTACGTAGTAAGTGCTTTTTATTCTACTAAAAATGATTCTGTAATATAGATACAGGTTGAGGATCCATAATCTGAAATTTGGAAATCCAAAATGCTCCTAAATCTGGAAGATTTTGAGCACTGAAAGGATGCTAAAAGGAAATGCTCATTAGAACACTTTGGATTTGGGATGCTGAACAGGTAAGTTTAAGAAAATATGAAAAAATCCAAAATCTGAAACACTTCTGGTCATGAATAATGCCTACTCAGTTCATTGGGATTGAACTGAGGGACCCTGGGAGGTCTATACCAAACAAGCTTCTGCACATGGGGATGCAAGGGTGCAAACCCTCTCAATGATCTTCACAGCTTTTATTGAAGTCAGACAGAAAATGTAGCACAGCAGAAAGCTTCAAAGAGATGGTAAAGGTTACAGAACAAGGAGTTTATCTTTGTTCCTGCACGATTTAACTCTTAACACACTCTGTTCCCTGTACTTCTGTCTTGCCTTTTTTTTTTTCTTTAATCACTGATAGTATGTGACTTAGGGTTGGGACAGGATACTGTGTCTAAGGAATATTGTTTTTAGTACTCAGAGCCAACAGGGATACTTGGCTTTTGTCCAGATTACGCTTTTTCCTAGAGCCTAGCACTTTTAATCCTATAATGCTATATCCTACATTTCCCCTTCTTTTTGTTTTTTAGAGCAGATTAAAATTTATAAAGGAAAACGTAGGAGAGGGGTTTTACAGTCCAAAGTATCCCTTTCAGATAAGGGATACTCAACCCACATATTACAATTTATATATGCGTTTTTGAACTGATAAACATTTGAGTTGCTTAATTTGGGGCTATAGCAAATAATGCTGTGATATGTTTGCATTTAAGAGTATACCCCTATGTTCAAATTTCATAGATGAAGACAAAATGTTTTTTAAAACACATATCTATTAAACACACACAAACATCTATCTACTTTATACTCCCAATAAATAGTACATGCAAATTCCAGTTTTTCTACCTTGTCTTTAATACTTGGTCACTCTTTCAGCATTTAGCCATTCTGATATGTGTGCAGTGACAGATCTAATTTTTATTTGTCTGACTGAGTAAAAAACTTATTTTTCATGTTTATTGTCCAATAGTACAGTTTTATAAAGAGTCTGGTCAAGCCTCTTACTATATTTCATTATTTGAATTTTTGGAATTAATTTATAAGCATTCTCAATATATTCTGGGTACCATAAAAACTTCTGTCAGTTCATATTTAGTAATTCTCTCTTCTCATTCTAAGGCTATCTTACAGGTATGTTCGGATGAACAAATTTTCAATTTTAACCTAGTCCAGTTTATATATCCTTCTTTATATTTAGTCATATTTATGAGTCATATTTATATCTTACTTAAGGAAGTATTTCCCAACCCCTAAGGCCATGAAGATATTCCTCTATGTTACTTTAAGTTTAATTGAATCCATTTAACTTTTACAAAGGATATGAACTTTGGGGTCAAGTTACCTATTTGAGTAGGAAAAAAATATCCATCCAGTCAAGTTTCCTCACTGAACTATTAAAATATGATTGCCAAATGGTGATTTCTCAAGCTCTTCACTCCTACATTTACTGGATGGCATTCTACCCTGTTAGTTGTAGGCAATGTGCCTTTTAAAAATCATATTGTTATGGAGAAAGGACCTCTTTACCCTTGCAGCAGGGCTGAGGAAATACCTCAGAGTTTGTTACCCTCCTCAGCTTTATGTTGAGTCCTCGAAAGGCAAAATCAAGATCTAAACAAGACAACTTTTTCTCAACCTACCTGATGCAAGGACATTCACATCTCATTCTCTGGATTGTTTACAAAGTCTGACAATTAAGTTCACAAACTTATCCTAGAAAGAGTGCTACATACCTCACTGCTGCATGTCACTACAGTCACCTTCAAAGCACTCCCCTGGGGTAGTTATACAACAATGCCAGAGCCTAGACCACCTTTCAAAATCATTCCAGAACTCTTTTTTTGGGAATGGCCATCAAAGCTGTTACCATATTACCTTTGATGTTCTGGATGTCATCAAAATGTCTTTCTTGTACTACTTTATCTTTAGGTAAAGAAAAACACCATTGGGGGCCAGATAAGGTGAGTAGGGAGAGTGTCCCAATACAATTATTTGTTTACTGGCCAAAAACTTCCTCATGGACAGAGCTGTGTGAATTGGTATATTACCATGATGCAAAAGCCAGGAGTTGTTAGGCAAGATTTTCAGTAAAGATTTTCTTTTCTCTCTATTGATGTTTACTTGGTCTGTTATACTTCTCAGTCTGCTGACAATTTTGATGTATAATCTGATAAATTTTTGCAATGATCTCATCAGTTTTGCTGGTTACTGGCTGCTCTGACCTCTCTTTATCAGTCACACTTTCTCTTCCCTCAGAAAAACATTTAATCCATTTGTACACTGCCATTTTCTTCATGGCATTATCCCCATAAACTTGGACTAACTGGTCCCTGATTTCACTTCCACTTTTGCCAATTTTAACAAGAAACTTACAAATATTTGTTCATTGCTCTAATTAAAGCTCCAACATTCTCCAAGCACACAAAAACCATGGAACAATAATGAATGACACTCAGCAAGACACTGCCACATGCTGACACGAACACAACTATAAAACACTGATATGCCAAGGCTATGAAACCTGGGTTGTTTGTATGGTGCCGCCAATATAAGCACACAGTGGCAAGTTCAGGAACTTAATTGCTGGACCTCATACTCTCTCTCCTGTTTTCACCATTTGGTCAGGACCAGGTTCTTGACATTTCCTTAAAGAGAGTTCAGCCAATTGAAAATGATTATTTTACTCTCAGCCATGAACCCTTACTGCAACCATAAGACCAGGAAGAATGCTTCAAGACTGCCTGACTTACATTTTTTCTCTCTCTAACAGACACCAAATATGTATATAATTAAGTATAAGACAAGGCACTGGAGAAAGGTAAGAACAGAAGTTCAGGCTTGGCAGGCTTAATGGATGTACCAATTGGCAAGCAGTATCTTTGGGGTTTTCTTCCTCTGGAAAAAAAGCTGTTTTGTTTTTACTTAATGAAATCTATAAAGTTGGACATTTAAATATCTCTTTTAAAATTTTGGATTAATGTGATGGTACGTACAGTTAGGTCACATTATTTGCATTTGTAAGGTAAATTACAAGTTGTGGTTGAGTCCCTTCACCCAGGAAGTATGCCACATACCCATTAGGTGGGAACTTAATGAACCCCCTCCCTGCTTTGTGAATTTAATTGCTTTTCTCTTGTGTGGGCCTGTAGTTATTAATCTACTTGTTTCAACTTAATACTGAGTATGTGGGATGCTTGCTTATCCATTGTTGAGATACCTTACATAGGAGAATGTTCTCCAAATCCTTCCAGGTAAATACAAAAGATGCAAAGTCTCCATCTTTTTTATGGCTGAATAGTATTCCATGGTATACACATACCTCAGTTTATTAATCCATTCATGTGTTGGACAGCACCTGTCAGTAGGGTGCCAGCCCTGTATACCGAGGGTGGCAGGTTCGAAACCTGTCCCTGCCAAACTGCAACCAAAAAATAGCCCAGCATTTTGGTGGGCACCTGTAACCCCAGCTACTCAGGAGGCTGAGGCAAGAGAATCGTGTAAACCCAAGAACTGCAGGTTGCTGTGAGCTGTGTCAGCACAGCACTCAACAAAGGGCAACAAAGTGAGAGTCTGTCTCAAAAAAAAAAAAAAACCTTTCATGTGTTGATGGGCACTTAAGCTGTTTTCATCTTTATGATTGTGAATTGAGCTGCTATAAGCATTTGAATGCAAACGTCCTTAGGATAAAATGATTTCTTCTGGGCAGATACCTAGTAATGGGATTGCGGGATAAAAGTTCTTTGAGGATTCTCCATAGTTCTGGCAAGCAGTATCTTGGATGTTCACCTCCAGCTAGTGACCACCCACAATTTTGTATAAGAACAAATCCAACTTGAAAGACTGATTTGACACATGAAACACTTTCTAAAACTAAGCCTCTGAGTCTAATTTCTTGATTTTCCATCTAAGAAATTAAAGCTCTGTAGTTTTTTGGATCTTAAAAATTTACTTTTACTTGAATTACTTCATTCACAAGGACAAGCCTTCATAACCTAAGCCTCTCAAATGCTTCCATTGCATTGGAGATCAACTTTTAACATGAATTTTTGAAGGGACACAAACTTCAAACCATAGCAAGAATAGTGAAATAGTTTTTCACTTTACTGAAATCAGTTATTTTTTCCCCTATCTGTTTTATATTAGAGATTTATAGACTCATTATTTCCTCCTATTTCAGTAAATGGATGTTAGTATCAAACCTGCAATTAATCCTTGATGTTCTCTCCTTCTTTCTCATACCATTAAGACAAATAACCAATAAATCAAAAGATCAATGATAGTGTCTCTATGTAGAACACTTCCCCAATCTCTAGGCCATCTAGCTAATTCTTACTCCCTGTATTTTTGGTCTCAGTTTATATGTCAAATCCTCAGCACAACCTTTCTAGGTTTCTTTTTTTATTGTTGTTGCTCCTCTCACTCAAGAAGAGAAAGACATTGTTGGATATTTACTCCTAATATTATGTCCTCTTTTTCGGATTCATCATCAAAGTGAAATTATAAATTTGGTGAGATGTTTTTACATCTCTTCTACTAGATTATAAACTGGTGGAGTACAAGCCCTGGTCTAATTTTTACACTATTCTTGCTAAGGTTTGAAGTTTGTGTCCGTTCAAAAATTCATGTTAAAACTTAATCTCCAATGCAACCGAAGCATTTGAGAGGCTTAACTTATGAGGGCTTGTCCTTCAGAACAGATCAATGCTCTCATAAAAGGGCTAAAGGAAAGTCCTAACCACCCATCTCCTGCCATTCTTTCTACCACTAGAGGAGGGAAAGAGTTCAAGACATCATCTTAGGAGAGTTAAGCCTTAGCCAGACACTGATTCTGTCGGTGCCTTAATCTTGAATTTATCAGCCTCCAGAACTGTGAGAAGTTTCTATAATTTATAAAATATCCAGTCTCAGGCATATTTGTAGCAGCACAAATGGACTAAGACAATGCCATACTCAATCCTTAGCATAGTACTTAGGACTTACTAAGTGCTATATATATTCTAGTAAATACCAAAAAATGAATGAACAACTAAATTGTTTTGATTTTATCTCCTATATACTTATACAATCATTTCAATGCAGACATTTCATATACCACAATCCCATTACCATTAATTAATAGTAATAATTTAATAACTATCACCCAACTATAGGCTATCATATCCCATTTAAAAATGCATAATAGGCTCCCATTTTGACTCCATACTTTTTCTAAAATCTACTCTCAGGGCCAGGTGTACCATGCCTGTAATCCTAGCACCCTGGGAGGTTGGAACAGGTGGATTGATGGAGCTCAGGAGTTTGAGAACAGCCTGAGCAAGAGTGAGACCGTGTCTCTAAAAATTAACCAGGTGTTGTGGTGGGTGCCTATAGTCCCAGCTACTCAGGAGGATAAGACAAGAGGATCAGTTGAGCCCAGGAGTTTGAGGTTGCTGTGAGCTGTGATGCCACAGCACTCTACTCAGGGCAACATAGTGAGACTGTCTGAAAATAGATTAAGAAATAAATAAATAAAATCTACTCTCAAACCAGAACTATCTCTCTTTAAGTCATGTACTGAATTACAACACTCTCCTACTTAAGAACACAGGCTTTCTGTGATGTGGATTTAGAGTATGGCCCCAATTCTTCATTCTTCTAGTCCTGACTCCCTCCCATCAGTCTTCCTTTGTGTTGTTAACCTCCAACCTTTCCTTTATTCAAAGACAACTACACTGTCTTCTGCTCTAGGGATTTGTACTTGGGAGTTTCTTCCACATGAAACATCATTATGTACTCAAACCCTCAACTAAGCCCAATTCTTTGACTAGTTCAATCTTATTCATGCTTTAGTCCTCAAATTAAATACTCAGTCCTTCCCAAAAGGTCTTCCTCATTTATCCATAAGTGAGCCCTCCTATTACATACTTGCCATTATTCACTTAAATCTGTCTTTAAAATTAGAGTTAACTCCATGGCAGTCAGTACTATATACTTTTCATAGCCATCATGTACCCTACAATTGGCTTAGTACCTAGCTCACTGAAGGTACCTAATGATTTGTTGTTGAATGGCACACAAGCTCTTATTTCCCTCAGGAATATTATGGTATATCTCAGTTAAGTAACTACATGCAGGCTGGGGGTGGCGGCTCAGGCCTGTAATCTTAGCAGGCTGCCCTAGGGATTTCCACTTGGAGTGCAATCTGGGAGGCTGAGGTGGGTGGATCACCAGAGCTCACAAGTTTGAGGTCAGCCTGAGCAAGAGTGAGAACTCATCTCTACTAAAAATGGGACAGCTAGCTGGGCATTGTGGCAGGTGGCACAGTGTGGAAGAGCTAGCTGGCGTAGTCCCAGCTACTTGGGAGGCTGAGGCAAGAGGATCACTTGAGCCCAAGAGTTTGAGGCTGTTGTGAGCTATGATGCCACGGTACTCTACACAGGGTGACAAAGTGAGACTCTGTCTCAAAAAAAAGTAAGTATATGCAAAAATAATCTATATATGGATAATGAATAATGAATGAATAATATATAAAGTATCTGCCTGTAATACAAAATAAATCACAACACCATTTAAAATTATGCATTTAGGGACATTTTGGTCTTCGTCTGCGGTTCAGTACAGCCCCTGGTTCCACATGGTGTGAAAGTAGGAGGCATATCTTTAAAGTTGATGGTGACAAGTGGAATTGCCTAATAGTATCAGGTTTTAAAGTGACCAAACCAAATGTGATCCTCCGTTGAAGCAAGACGACTAACTATATAGTGGAGAAGGAAGTAGAAAGAAAATCTGTCCAGAAGAAGCCTGAGAAGATGATGAACGGATAAGTGACAAGATTTGGGAGGCAAGTTGCATCCACCTTAAAGTGCAGACTGAAGAAAAAACAGTGAATGTAAGCAAATTAGAAAAGTACTTCTGCTAAGGCGCCAGCCACGTACACCTAAGGTGGCGAGTTCGAATCCCCAGCCTGGGCCCGCCAAACAACAATGATGGCTGCAACCAAAAAATGGCCAGGCATTGTGGCGGGCGCCTGTAGTCCCAGCTACATAGAGGCTGAGGCAGGAGACTCACTTGAGCCCAGGAGTTGGAGGTTGCTGTGAGCTGTGATGCCATACCA
>CAUYQV010114323.1:0-24264 GCA_963574575.1 Galagoides demidoff | reverse complement strand
TTGGTTACCTCCATACTTTCCTTTGCATCCCAGGGAAGAAGGGGAGCCCAAGTTCTGCCCAGGCCACCAAAATGGGTAATTTTTCCTGAAGACATTGCAGGACAGTGGAAAAGTCATGGAATTTGGAGTCAGAAAGACACAAATTCAAATCCTTGGCTATATATTTTCTCAGCCAGTCATGTAACCAGGATAGAGCTTGACTTTCTCATTTACAAATTGGAGTACTATGCCCTTTTTTGGCCTGTGGGTTGTAGTTTGAGGACGCCTGGTCTATGGCTTAGATTGGGAGGCCATCATACAGAAGTAGGTCTGATGAGCAAAGTTTTGAGGATAAAGCTTGGGTTGGGCCTGTGGGGCCTCAGGTGGATACCAGATTGGCACTGAGTCTGTGAGGGCTGAGAGAGGAGTTGAGAGTAGGAAGTGAGGGATACTCAATTTGACAAATGAGCTGACTTTCTACACTACTGCTTAACCAGGGTCCAGGCCATGTGCAGTGCTGGACAGATAGGTCCCACACTGCCCCATAGCTGCCTGGGTTTGAGGCTAATGCTGAGACAGTACGGCTGGAATGCAAATCCCTACCTTCCTCACAGCTATGGCCCACAGCAGGTGATATGGACAAGCCCGGAAGGAGGTACGGCAGTGACTTTGGCTCTCTGAGATGCCTCCCAACAGCTCTGGGTGAGGCTCTCACAGAGGCGGCGCTGCCAATGTGGCCTCACGTTATCAGCCACTCACAGGGCACTGCCGTAGAGGAAGATTAGCTCCCTGACTGTGCCCTGGCCTTCGATGTTGCCAAGACTGCAGATTGGCAGGCTGTGGGGCCTGCTGTGTATGTAAGTAGCCACACATGGGAACTTCGCAATGTTCTAGGGAAACTCCTGAATCTCACAAAAATACAAAAGAATTTCTGTCCCAATGATAAATCATTTCAAAGTACACCTGATTCAATTTTAAATTGGATGAGCAATTGTATATCTAGGAATGTGTTCTTTGGATACAATAACATGTGTGCAAAGGAATATGTACAAGGAGGCCCTCTGAAGCAATGGCATATGATATCCCAGACTGGAAATAATAAGGAAATTTGGGGACTGCAGGTTTGAGACAAACGATTTCTTTCTTTTCCTTTATAACCGCGCCCCCCCCAGGTTTATATCACCTTTTCAGTTAAAAAAAAAATCTTTTAAAATGCTTTTCAGGTTGGGTGTGGTGGTTTATGTCTGTAATCCTAACACTCTGGGAGGCCCAGGTGGTTGGATTGCCTGAGTTCAGGAGTTCAAGACCAGCCTGAGCAAGAGTGAGACCCCATCTCTACTAAAAATAGAAAAACTTGTCATGTGTTGTGGCAAGAACCTAGAGTCTCAGCTACTTGGGAAGCTGTGGCAAGAGGGTCGCTTGAGCCCAAGGGCTTGAGGTTGCTGTGAGCTATGATGCAATAGCACTCAACCCAGGGTACAGAATGAGATTCTGTCTTAAATAAATTAATAAATAAGAAAAATAAAATGTTTTTCAGACTTTTGCTCATCAGGCCAACTGCCTATCTGTAAGGAAGGAAGAGCTTCCTCTAGAGATTGGCAACATGCTTAATTAATCTATTATCCTCTATATTCCTTTGTGTCTATCCCTGGGGAACTCGCGGGAAATGATCAAGCCTATTAGTGCCTATGTTCCCTAACTTAGCCAGAGCTTTGTGAAAAAAAAAAAAGTAAAGCACAGAACTCCAGCAGCTGGAATTTTATATCCAAAGCACCCATCCCAAACTAGCCTGGGAGCTGCCCTCACCTGGGATTCTGTGCATTGCAGTGGTAGATATACTCTGATATGGTATCATCTTCAAAGAAGTCTGCAAACTTGCGCTTGAAGTCCGGCCGGAATCGCTGCACCAGGCCAGGCCCTGGGAAGGGATAAGAAAACCCAGAGTGGCCAAATCAGTTGTGGGTGTGGAGGGGGCAAGATTCTAGCCTATGTATGTTTTAACAACTTTAACCAAATATTTCTCCTAATGGTTTGTTTGCTTTATACATTTAACATTACAGTGGCAGAAAAAGTGCAGGATTCTATTGGGAAATTCCAGATGACTTCAAATGATACCTGGTTGCCAAAGAATTTAAAGACAGTCTAACATCACTGAGGAATCAGGTTATTTTCAGTTCAGTAAAGTCCCAAGATCTTTCCCTGCAAGGATCACAAGCCCTCTCCCTGAGTGCATAGTTGAGATGCTCTTCTTTCACAGTCTGTTCTTTCTCTCTCTGAAACCCTATGGCCTTCTAATCTTCTGAACGTAGCAGATGAAACTAGACCACCTCCCAAGAGCCTCTCATTTTCAAACCTGTAATAGAATACATGGGGAGGTGAACTTAACAACACTGGTGTCTCAGACTCAGAGTACTATTTTAGAACAATCTGTTCCTTTCACCTTTCTTTATGGTATATATACAAGTAAAAACAGACTGTAAAAATTAGGCCTACTGGTCAACATCTGATCTCTCTTCTGGTATTCTCTGTATAACCAGTAAGGGGGTGAGAGGGAGAGGGGAGGTACAACCAAGATTTCCATGGGTGCTGGCCCTCCCTCTTGGCATAGCCCTCTCTGGGTGCCAGGCAACTGCCCCAACCATAATACCTCTGATGCCCTTGCAAGAACTGGCCAGATCCAAGGCCAGAAAATGAGAGGGTGGCTTGAGCAGGGCTTCTCCCTGGAAAGGACTGTAGAGTCTATTGGAATTCACAGTGCAGGGAATCAGAAGGTCAGCTCTCTGCCTACTTTCTTTTCTTTGCCACCTGTGCTTCTTGCACGCCCTCCTTTCTCTCAGAACTCCTAAACTCCTACCTTCTATTCAAATGCTCATTTCCCCCCCTTTATCTGAAGCCATTCTGTTTTTCTTTAAGGGTCTAGTGAGAGAACTCTTTTTTAGCTATTAACAATAATAACTGGCTATAGGGGAACAGGCGCGGTGGCTCACACCTGTAATCCTAGCACTCTCAGAGGTTGAGGTAGATGGATTGCTGGAAGTCAGGAGTTCAAGACCAGCCTGAGTAAGAGTGAGACCCTGGTCTCCACTAAAAGTGAAAAACTGAGGCAAGAGGATCACATGAGCCCAAGAGTTTGAGGTTGCTGTGAGCTATGATACCATGGCACTCTAACAAGTGAGCAAAGTGAGATGCTGTCTCAAAAAAAAGAAAAAAGTATATACATATGTACACATGAAAAAAAAACAATTGGCTATTGAATATTACTATGTAAACATAAGCCATCAGTACAAGATAGGGGTCACCAAGCTTTTCCATGAAGGAAATCTACTTTTTACTTCATCAGAGTTGTAAGCTCTCTAGAAGAAAGAGAGCTGGCAATGTAAGGTCAAGAAGCCAAATCTACTGACCCTGTTCATTATGCTGGCTCCTCCCATCCTACTTTTCCCTCCCTTTTACCCACAGAATTTTCTGATGGCTACTAAGTACTAGATGACACAGGGCAGGTGAAGATAAGGTGCTTGCCTGAAGCAGTGCACAGTTCAGAGGGGCTTGTGGGCCACGGTGGGTTATGCTGGAGGCTCTGGTCCTGCCCCTGCCCACTGTGGGCGCTGGGTAACCCACAGGTTGGGATCCAGTGGTGGTTACTATGCCTGAATCACCAATAGATTGTCATAAAGACTCACGTATGTAGCAGAGGAGGACTTGCTTCACAGTTCCCCCTCTCCCTGGGGATATAGCCAAGGTACCGGGTAGCTGCTCTGCTCCATCTGTCCCTTGTATAGGAAAGCTTTTTCTATGCAGATGAAGGGGGGAAAGAACATTCTGAAACCTCAAACAAAGAGATCTGGTTCAGATTAATAGCTTTAAATCATAATGCTAGACCCATTCTCACTTTTTATGAGTAAGTGGGACAAACAGTGAGGTTTCTAGAATGGGATAGCCTTGTTATAAGGGGATAGTTTCTTCATCTGCAGGCTACTCACCCCAGGGCCCCGCTACTCGAAGAACAGCCAAAGGATTGGAACGCCCTAGGACAGACGCCACGGCCTTGAGCCATGTTGGGGGAGCTCGGATCTCACTGGGGTCCGTCGGTCGAAGGGGAAAGCCCCACGGGTCCACCAGGATGAGGTGTTTTACTCTACATTAAAGGAGGAGAGAGGAGAAGACACACTGTATTCTCTTGGAAGCACCAGAGCCCTTCAATCACCTGGGAAGGAGAGAATTATTGGAAAAGAACACTAGAAAGTTCCCAGCAAGGTAAGGAGTTAGGGTACTCTATCATTACCTTTCAGGGTACTTGATAGAGTAAGAAGTGGCCAGGAATCCTCCCAAACTGTGCCCCAAAAGAATCATGCTGGGGATCCCCATGGTCTCCCGCCACGTCTCTATTGAGGTCACAAACTCGTCCTCAGCTCCCTCCGGGTCCCTCGGAAACGTCGGTCTTGAGCTTCGCCCAAAGCCAAGCAGATCAAAGGTATGCAGTGTTCGGCGGGTACTCAGTGAATCCATGTTGAGGATCCAGAGGCCCACGCCGCCCCCGAAGCCATGCACCATCACCAGGGGGGTGCGGCCCTTTTGCTCAGGGCTTACAGTCACTGTCCAGATCTTGTTCTGGTTTGGAAGGGACACATATCTGGCCAGGAACTTGTTCTGGAGACCTGGGGAGGGGAAGAATCCCAGGGTAAACCAATAAGACCACTTCCTGACATGCCATCCAGATGGCCCATGACCACCACACTTCATATCTCTCTCCAGTGCCAGCCCTCCCTAAGCTCCCTCAGGTCTTTCCTTCCACAATTCTGATCTCTGACACAGACTCTCTCCTTGACCAAACTTAAGGAAAGCTCTTCTGAGCTCTCTTCTTGACTGGGCCTGGCCCCTGGCCCCAGCCTGCCTGTAGCCTGCTTAGCCCAGTCTTAGCAAGAATACCCTAACCAGTCATTCCCGACCAAGCTTCTTCTCCTCCAGCCTTGAGACCTGGGATGAGGAGACACAGAGACACTCACTGGCAACAATGAAAAGGAAACCTTACAGCTCTCAGCCTTGTTGATAGTTACCAGAGGTATCAGGAGGCAGGCTGTGTCCCAGCCTTAGGAGACCTGCCCATTATGGCAGTCAGCAATCCCTACCTGTCTTGTATAGACAGTTATTCTTCTTGGGTAAATGGTTATTAGCAAGAATCCCCTTATCCTTGATGTCTTCTCTAGTACTTCTCCATCCACAGACCCTGTCACTTTGTTCCTTGGTTATAAATCCCTACTTATCTTTGTTGTGTTTAGAGTTGAGCCCCATCTCTCTCTCCTATCATCAGTATTGAATAACCTTGGTAAGAACCAACTTAATGTGTGAGAATAATTTTTCCTGTTAAAGAAAAGTACACATTGTGTGTTAAACTACACATTCTAGAGAATTCAACTTGTAGAATTTGCACAATTTGTAGATTGATCTGTAGGTATTAAAGGCTATCTTATTCCTGGAGGCTATTTGCCCAGCTCCTTTTGGGCCCAGGGTGGCAGTGACACACTACAGAACTCTTGTGTCCAACACTCTTGAACCTGTGTGTGCTTGAAGCTTGATAGGTGGACAGAACTATGGTCCAGCCAGGGGTGAGGTGGGGGGTGATAGGTTTGGGCTGGGCCTTGAACTTATTCCTTTTAGAGACTGAGGTGGGGAGGGCTTGCTTTGCTGGTGTGATGGAAGAACTGCCTAGATCTTGGATGGAGGCTTGAAAGCTGTGGCTGCTCTGACTTAGGACCATTAAGAGTAAGTGTGGCCATGGCTGGGGCAGTGTGGCAGGTTGGGGAAGATCATATAGGAAATAAGGGGAGACATAGCCCAAAGGTCTTTTTTGAGCTAGTGCTGCTACTTCTCATGAGATGCCCTGCTCCCAGGTAATAGCGCTGGTTTACAAATCCCAAACTACTATAGTGACCAGGCAGGAGGTAGGCCCAAACCAGCTAGGACACAGGGCATATTAGAGAATGTAGGATTGCTGGTCCTCGGGTAGGCAGATGGTAAATCTAAGAAGTGCTTGTGTGTTTAGAACAGAGAGGGAGAGAAAAAAGGAGAGAGGAATGGGGGAGAAGGAAGGAGGGTGGGGGAAGATGTGTATGTCTGTGTGTGTTAACCCACATAGGTGTAGGGTTTGAGGTGAAACTATAGGATGTGGCAGGAAGTGGCATATGGCTAGGAAGGAGGTGGGAAACCACTATCACAGAATATTGTGCCCTCTTATGAATCTCTTCCCCTCAAATCACTGGCATCCTTCCCTCTCATCCAAAGCACCATTAATCAGGAAATCAGTGGCCTCAATCCACCCTTCTGTGCATATCCTGCACCCCTCTTGGGTCCCCTGAGAGAAGTGGGACAAGCTGTCCCTTCTACTTACACTGGAGGATCCTGGCTTCCACATTCTTTAGCTGAGACATGGAAGTGGGGCGCCAAGTAGGCAGCCAGCTACTCAGCCAGCCTTGAGGCCTGGGATGAGGAGACACAGACAACATTGGCAACATTGAAAAGGAAACATTGATGCCTTAGCTTTGCTCACAGTTACAAGACTATCAAGAGGCAGGATGTTTCCCAGCCCCAGGAGACCTGTCCAGGGTGGCAGTCAGCAATCCCTACTAGCTACTTTAAGATAGATGGTTACTTTTCTTGGGTAAATGGTTATTAACAGCATGCCCTTGTTGCAATAGATATTCAGAATGTAATAGGTGTAATACTTTACAGTTTACAAAGCTCTTTTGCATTTATTATCTCATTTGAGCTTTACAACTTGCCTTTGTTACTGGTTATCATAATTTATGTACAACTAGATTAAAAGGAGAGGAATAGCAATTAATGTTTCAGTTAGCCTGTCATCCCCAGGACTAGCTGTTCTTTTAGGGTGGGACAGACAAACTCCCATGCCACCTCCCTCCTGGTAGGGCACCCTCTTTCAAGCCCTTTGAAATACAGAGCACCACTGTGTTAGTGCCTAACTACCTGAGCGCTCAGGTAATCAATTCATTCAGCCCTGAACATGGAGATGGGGAAGGCAGGGAGCAGGAGGCAGAACACCTGGGTTCAAGAACTGACAAATTCACTGACAGGACACAGGTTGTCTCTGGCTTGTTTTCCAGATTATAAAATGAGTAGTGGAAAGCTCACCTATGCCCTCAATTCCCACAATATGCAGTAAAATAGACCCATCCTGCTTTCTCCTTCATACCCAGTGACTTTAAGTCATTGAAAGACAGCGGTTAAAAGCATCAGCTTTGGAATAAAAAAAAAAATCTCCTGGATTTGAATCACAGCACTATCTATGATGAGTAGAATGGCTTTGTACCAATAAATAACCTCTCTTTGACCATCTGGATATGTAAAGGACCTTGTAGGGTGCCCAGTACAAATTAGATGCTCAGTGAATGCAGTTTTCATTATTATTTTTTCCCATCCCACATCCTATTTCTCTGTTCTTGAACTCTGCTTGGGTGAAGGGGGTTTCAGGACAGACGTCAACAGCCATAGGAAGTGCCTGTGAACACCAGCATAGTCAAGGCGGGGTATTTTGTGTGGGAACAGAATCATCACTAAACCTCCTGGGCTTCCTAATATGTCATTTGAAGTACAGAATTTTAGATATGATGTGTGGCTTTTTTATTTTACAAATGAGCAAACTAATGCCCAGAGAAAAAACAGATCCAAAACCCAGATTTCTCAGTACCTCCTCCATGGACTGTCTAGCCTCAGCTTTTCAAGGCCGTACATAAATACTCAGAGTATATAACCACATTTTCACACTTATCTCTGTTTTCTGAAAGGAGGTTGTGATCTAAAGTCAGAGTTCTAATTTTAGCACTGCCACCTACCAACACTGTGATTGGGGGTATATTATTTAGCCTTTCTGTGTCAGAGCTGCCTCATCTTTAAAAGGGAGGTGGTAATACTATATACCTCAGAGGGTTGTTATAAGGATTCAATGAGCACATCTAAAGCACACAGAATAATGCCTAGCATAAGACGAACACCCAATAAACCTTTCCCCTCAGCCAAATTACAAACTCTCTATATTCCCAATGTTTTGCAAGTACCAACTCTCAGTGAATGTTTGAAGTTTAAAAGAAAACCTGGGGTTACACCTGGGAGTAGTACCTTGATGGCTTTAGCCAAATGAGAGTTCTGTCAGTCTCAAATCAGTCTAATCCCAGAGACATTCAGAACCCTTTTCATATTCTACTGGAATCTCTTGTTGGCTTGAAGTACGGGGACCAAGACCTGGAGTTGGAATTTTCCCAGTCTTAAGAGACAAACTTTCTAAGTCATAGATGCTGTGACAATGTTATCATAACATTGCCCTGTAACTGTCCAGTGCAGAGCTCGGGAGAAATGCTGTCTCATGGAACAGCACCATGGGTTGCTCAGCAGATATTCCTTGAGTAGGGGGAGATGTACTTTGCTGGTCTTCTCCAAAAATGTCACAGGTGAAGCACTGGAAATGGCGCCTGGTACACACTGTATGCTCAGTTCTATTGGGGAGGAAAGGGCAGGAGTGGGAAATTGAGGCAAGGAGCAGAGAAGCCACTTAGCCATGAACTTAGCTTAGCTAGGATGGTCTCTTCCATCCTGATGGGGTTGAGGCAGAAGGGGTTCTGTGCTGGGAGAAGATCCTGTTCTAGACCTATGTGATCTTGGGTAAGACTCCTATTTTCTATGGATATTGGCTGTTTCATTCGTAAAAAGGAGCTTAACCACCTGGATCTCTTCCAGCACCAATATTCTGCCTCAAGTCATTTTAGGTGTTGTAAATTTCCTCTTGGAAAAGTTTTCTTAGAAAGCAACATTCTCCTGGGCAGTTCCTTCAAGCCCAGGAAGCTATTTATAAATTGTCATAAAATTAATTAGATTTGCAGGCTTCCAGTTCTGCACGTCTGAGAAGGGGGAGGCAGTACCAGGCCCAGGAAAGGCCCTGTTCTGGTGAAACCAAGGCTTGGCTGGGAGCTGAGTCATTCTTCTAGAAACAACTTTAACTTGCTCCTATCAGATTTCCAACTGCAAGTTACACCACCTACAGGTGGTATCCCAAACCTAATGCCCTTCAGACAATGCTAACAAATCTCAATAGCTGTCATTCTGAAAGCACTGCATTAAGGATGTTGTTATGATGATTAAAAACATCATCAACCGGGATCACAAGCAGTTATATGTCTCGGTGGGCAAGAGCTTAAGAAACTTGTAAGCCCTTTACTCCACGCCAATCCTACCGCGGTGGAGACCCTTGCCTCTGGCCACACATCCTCCACACCCACATCCGACCGGGGCAGGTTGAGGCGAGCACACCTGGGCTGCTACTCCAGCATCCGAGTCCCACAAGCTTGTTTTCGGGGATCTTACACATTACCCCTAAATCTACCCTCCGAGCACAGCGACTAGAGGAGAATGAGGGGCAGTGGCGAAGACGAAGGTGGAAAGTCACAATCACTGAGCCCCAGACGAGCTCAGCTACCATTGCTTCCCAGGCTCTGCGGCCGCCTCCGCCGGGCAAAAGCAAAGCAAGCGAACGCAACCCCAGCCCTCCCCGGAAGCCGACCTGAAAAAGGAAAGGCGGGAAGGTGTCTAAAACAGCTCCTCAGCCACAGATAGTCCCAGGATCGTGGCCCGGAGAGAGAGAGAGAAAGAGAAAAAGACAGGATTAACTCACTGCTGCTCCAGATCATCAGCCATAGTAAACAAGCCCTGCCGGGTCAAGCAGAGCCAGCCCATCCCTCCTCCTGACGCCAGCACCAGCTGACCCAGAAAAGTCTCGGATAACAAAAGGGGCGTGGCTAGTGTTCCGCTTGTCGGGGGAGGCGGGGCTACGGGCTCGGGGGCGGGGTTCCCAGGCGCCCGGGTGGCTCTGGGTGGGGGCTGGGTAGTAGGTTGGCCTCTGATGGATGAAACTCGGCAAATTGGTTTGAGCTAGTGGGGCCCTTCTTACTAAGTTTTCGGGTATTGACATGTCATGTCCAGGCAGAAATGCCTCTGAGGGTTTTATAAAACAGGACAGCAATCCTGGTCACACCTGTAGGGGACAGTGAAGGAAGGTAGTAGTACTGAAAAACCCAAGTTCTTCATGGAGCTCCATCAGCACTTTGTTCTCTGATAATTAAAAAGTGACAGAACTACCCCAGCATGAGCTCATACATACTCTTTGGGCTTCCTGTTAAGAGTTCTTCCTCTGAAATCTCCCCTTATTAGTGCTCCTTCCAATTGGATGCTTAAGACGTGTGTGTGTGTGTGTGTGTGTGTGTGTGTGCAGACAATACCATTGGTTGAATGCACATACTTGCCAGACTTCAAAAATAAAACACAGGACACCTAATTACATTTAAATTTCAGATAAAACAATTTTTTAGAACAAGTACGTGCCATACAATATTTGGGACATAATTGTACATCTGTATTTTATCTGACAATCCTGAACCTATGTGACATATGTCAAGAAGAGCATTCTTCTGCTCTGAGGTTGAGTCTGGCTCCAACCTAATTTACAGGGAAAATATTGCTCAACTCCAGGTCTTCTTCAATGTGGAAGACTGCAGTTGAACGACTAATGTAAAAGGCTGGGTCTGCTTTGGGTATGTGGGTGTGGGGACATGGGAGCTAAGGTGACTGGCTGAGCTCAGAGGTCCTTAGTGCACTTCAGACTTGCTTGGCAGAGGAGGTAAATCTTGAGCCTGGATGTAGAACTTACTTGAACTGGTAAACAGTGCCTAATGTCCCTGAAGCTGGCGGATTTTAGAACATGCCCTTGGTTAGGTTAAAACCAGGCTTGGGGTTTTGGAGGATGGGTGGGAGAATGCTGGGGCAGAGGGATTTATCAAGGCATGTTTCTTTAGCCTTCCTGCTGGACCTAGTAGATTCTGAGATTTTTCCTTTTTGTAACACAGCATTAAGCTGATTATTATAAAGACTTAAAGTTTAAGAGAACTGGTATTTATAGTGAAGGGGTTTAGGAATTTGCAAAATGTGAGGCACAGAGGTCCAAACAGCAGAGGACTTTCCCATTTATTCTTGCAATAAACCACAGTGGTGCTAAACTTCAGTGTGTCTAAGAATTGTCTGGAAGGCCTATTAAACATTCAAATTTTAATCCCTACCCTCTGAGATTCTAATTGAACTGTTTTGGCTTGATGCTAGAAAGCTGCATTTTTAGGAAGCACTGCAGATTCTGGTGCTCCTTGAGACTCATTCATTGCTTAATTAGAAGCATAAATTCTGGAGTCAGAAGTCTGTGTTAAGGTCAGTCTTTGCTTTGCCATTTACCCACTGTATGCCCTTGGACAGGCTGTTTACTATCTCTTAATTTCTTCTCCTACCTGCATCTTATGAGAATTAATCAAGATAATTCCAATAAACATTTAGTAAACTTTACTTGTGCTAAAAATGTTACCTATTGTTGCTGTTATTATTCTTCAAAGCCAAGCATTATGTTAAGCACTGAAAATACAATTATCGAAAGGAAAGAAAGAACCTGCCATAGTGGTAAACATAGACTTTCTATCTGTGCTACACTGTTCTTGCCTTTACAAAGCTGGCAACTTCATATTCAGAGGTCAGCTCAAAGGAAGCCTTCTTTTCAGAAGACTTTCTTGACCATGGGGTCTAAAGAGATCACCATCATTTGATCATTTGATCACATTACCTTTTTTTTTTTTTTCACTGTGCTACTTGGGCTAGAGTGCAATGGCACAATCATAGCTCACAGCAACCTCAAATTCCTGGGCTCAAGTGATCCTCCTGCCTTAGCCTGCCAACTAGCTGGCACTAAAGGTGTGTGCTACCACACTTGGGTAATTTTTTAATTTTTTGTAGAGATGGGGTATTGCTCCTGTTCAGTTCAGGCTTGCCTTGAACTCCTGGCTTCAAGCAATCCTCCTGCCTTGCCCTTTCAAGGTAACATTACCCTGTTTTTCTTTTATTTACTTCCGACAGAGTCTCACTCTGTCACCCTGGGTAGAGTGCCAGGGTGTCATAGCTCACAGCAACCACAAAGTCTTGGGCTTGAGCAATCCTCTTGCCTTCACTTCCCAAGTAGCTGGGACTGACTACTGGCATGTGCCCCCATGCCCAGCTAGTTTTTCTAATTTTAGTAGAGATGTTGTCTTGCTCTTGCTCAGGCTGCTCTTGAACTCAAGTCCAAGCAATCTACTTGCCTTGGCCTTCCAAAGTGCTAGGATTACAGGCATGAGCCACTGTGCCCAGCCTTATTTTTACTTTCTTCATAACATCTATCACTCTCTGAAATTATCTTGCATACATAGTATTTGTGGATTTATTATCAGTCTACCTCATTAGCGAGTCAGTTTCATAGGAGACTTTGTCTGTCTTTTCTCTACCTTGTTTCCAAAATGTAGAACAAGTGTGGCACAGAGTAGGTGCTCAGCACTTGGTGGATAAATGAAAGGATGAAAAGTCTAGTGAGGAGGCAGAAGCACCAATAATTGCCGATAAAATAGTGTGCTAAGTGTCAAAGAATTTGGGAGCCATATTCTAAGTTATACCATAAAGGAAATTCCATGCTCCAAGACAGGACAATGAAATACCCAGCTTTTCTGAAAACCTATAAGATATAAGATAAAAACCTAAAAGATGTAGAAATTTGAGGACAGGATGACTGGGCTGGAACTGGTTTTAGATCTCTCTAGGTTAGGTTCTTTTTCAGGAGGAAGTGCAGAGAAGCTTTTGCATTTTGTTTTTATGCACCAAACCAGCTTTAAAGTAGAGATTGCTTGGAAGCAGGACATTTGAATGTATGGAGAATGCATACTGGGATATCTCAGGATAGGGCTGGATCTGACAGAATTACAGAGTGGAAAGGCTCTCACTGTTTACTCTAGGCAGGCCTCTAGGGAGAAGATATAAGGTACCTTTTTCTCCTTATCTTCAAGACAAGATATACTATGTGCAAGTTTTATGTGTGATTTATGCATGATTTAATTATTACTATGGTCTTCATAGGAAGAAACTGATTTGACAAACTCTCTTTCCTGTGCCTGTGAGTTATCATTAAATATCACAAAAGTGGGTGGAGCTGTTAAATTGACAGTTCAGGCCTGGCAGAGAGATCATTTTTTTTTGTTTCAAATGGGTGTCATTGCCTCCACTCCCTTTTTTGAGACAGGGTCTTGCTCTGTTGCTCTGGCTGGAGTGCTTACTGCAACCTTAAAACCCTTGGCTAAAGTGATCTTTTTGCCTCAGCTTTCCAAGTAGCTGGGACTACAGGTTCATACCACCACACCCGACTAATTTTTCTAATTTTTTTGTAGAAATGGGGTTCTCATTCTTGATCAGTCTGGCCTTGAACTACTGGCCTTAATCAATCCTCCCACTTTGGCCTCCCAAAGTACTAGAATTACTGGCATGAGGCACTGCACCCAGTGGAGAGTTCATTCATTGCCTTTTGAATGAACTATGAATAAAACGTGACTCTTAAGACTAAACATAAGAATTGAGTGTAGCTCTAAAGTTGCTTTGTCCAATGGTAACCACCAGCCATAAGTGGCTACTTAAGATTTAAATTAAAAACCAAATAAATTCCCTATGTCACACTCACTATACATACATACATACATACATACATACATATATATATATATATATAAAATTTTGGCCAGGGCTGGGTTTGAACCTGCCACCTGTGGCATATGGGGCCAGCGCCCTACTCCTTTGAGCCCCAGGCACCGCCCTACACTCACTGTATTTTAAGTGCTTAGTAGACACGTATGTGTAGTGGCTACCAGTGCAAAAGCAATGCAGAGATATTTTCATTATCACAGAAAATTCCATTGGAGAGTGTTGCTCAGGCATTAATGCTTTCGGCCCCATGTTGTGGGGAGCGTTTTGCCCTTGGAAAGGCCAATATGGTAGATTCTCTTTTGGGTGCCAGGGAGGGGGCAATACGGAGACTTTTATGAGACTCCTCAAAGAGCTAGGAGGAAGGGAAATGGGCCAATGGAGCCTGCAAAGTTGTCCCATTTTCACAGAAACTGGAAGGATGAGGAGATATGGGTTCACTGAAGACACTTGCTGCTTTACTAGGACTTGGACCAGAAACTTTAGAAATTAGACTTTGTGCTGTTTTCAATGTGATTCCCCTTTGAAAATAATTATCTATTTTATCTGTTCTATTAGAAAATAAGGAAAAGGGGGGAACAAAGTTTAAAAGATAGAGCAGTGATATGTAATAGTAGTGGAGAGAAACAGAAGGAGGAATCTTTTTTTTTTTTTTTTTTGAGACAGAGCCTCAAGCTGTCTTCCTGGGTAGAGTGCCATGGCATCAAAGCTCACAGCAACCTCCAACTCCTGGGCTCAAGCAAGTCTCCTGCCTCAGCCTCCCAAGTAGCTGGGACCACAGGCACCCGCCACATGCCTGGCCACTTCTTGGTTGCAGCCGTCATTGTTGTCCGGTGGGCCGGGGCTGGATTCGAACCCATCACCTTAGGTGTATGTGGCTGGCGCCGAGCCAGAAGGAGGAATCTTAAGGGAATATAAAGAGACTCTCTTTTCCATGCAAAGATTTTTTTTTAGAAGAGTCCTTTTCTATTTGAACTTTGGAGAATTTATTTCTTTTTGTAAAGAATGTGATTTATTTCCTTTTCTTTTTTTGGGGGGGGGCAGAGTCTCACTATGTTGCCCTCAGTAGAGTGCCCTGGCGTCACAGCTCTCAGCAACCTCAGACTCTTGGGCTTAAGTGATTCTCTTGCCTCAGACTCCCAAGTAGCTGGGACTACAGGTGCCTGCCACAACACCTGGCTATTTTCTTGTTGTAGTTGTCATTGTTGATTGGCAGGCCCAGCTGGGTTCAAATCTGCCAGCCCCAGTGTATGTGGCCGGTACCCTAGCTGATGAGCTACAGACTTCGAGCTGTGATTTCTTATTGTAGAGAGAGGTGATATAAAATGATTGACTTTGTCCCTATGGGAAGCTTCTTATCCCTGCACTCTCCCATTGTTTTATGATGTTCAATGTTTGGGTAATGAAACTCCTAAGATATGTTCAGACTTAAGCTTCAGCTTTCAAAATATATTTGCCTTTGAGAGCCATCTGAATTATAGTTCCTCCAGTGCCCTCTTTTGTATGCCCCAAATAGTAGGAATCTGTAGTTTGGCCAATTTTTATTCAGAGAAATAGGAGGATCAGACTTAGTTAAACATTTATTGAACTTTTATTGGGTCCTTGATGTTTAACATTATTTCATCTAACAATTATAACATTACTTGGGTGGCACCTGTGACTCAAAGAAGTAGGGTGCCGGCCCCATATACTGGAGGTAGGAGGTTCAAACCTGGCCCTGGCCAAAAACTGCAAAAATACAAACAGAAAAAATCATAACATTACACTGATCAATGAGAGTAAGTATTTTTATTTTTATTTTATAAAAAAAGAAAATGAGATTGTCACATTGAATAACCTATCTCAGATGAGACAACTAGTAAATAGCAGAATGAAGATTCAAACCTAGGTTGGCCTGACTGTAGCAGAGCCTGATACTATTGTGGACATGACTTTTTACATATATTAATGTTGTGATTTCAACTAATTGAAACTGGGTGGTATCCATAGCTCACTGAGTAGAGCGCTGGCCGCATACACCGAGGCTGGTACGTTTGAACACGGCTGGGCCAGCTAAAATAACAATGACAACTGCAAAGACACTTGCTGCTTTACTAAAAAAATAGCTGGGCATTGTGGTGGGTGCCTATAGTCCCAGCTACTTGGGAGGCTGAGGCAAGAGAATCACTTAAGCCCAACAGTTTGAGGTTGTTGTGAGCTGTGATGCCATGGCACTCTACCCAAGTCGACAGCTTGAGACTCTGTCTAAAAAAAAAAAAAAAAAAAAAAAAAACCTAATTGAAACCAATACTAGTATTAGCAATTAAGTATTGACATTAGTTTAAAATGTTTTAATGATCATAGAATTATAAACTGGGCTCCGCGCCTGTGGCTCAATTGGCTAAGGTGCCAGCCACGTACACCTAACGTGGCGGGTTCGAATCCCCAGCCCGGGGCCCACGAAACAACAATGATGGCTGCAACCAAAAAATGGCTGGGTGTTGTGGCGGGCGCCTGTGGTCCTAGCTACTTGGGAGGCTGAGGCAGGAGACGCGCTTGAGCCCAGGGGTTGGAGGTTGCTATGAGCTGTGATGCCATGGCACTCTACCCAGGGGGATAGCTTGAGGCTCCATCTCAAAAAAAAAAAAAAGAATTATAAACTGAACACAGAGCAAGATCTTTTCTTGCTGTTTTTAAGTAGTTTAGAAAGCTTTGGTTCATTATAGAGTGTGACTTTGCAGGTCTCAGAAAGGGATGTGTTCAATAAGTGAATCTGGTGTTTTTCATCTCTTCTCTTTCCCTTGTGTGAGAATTCCTATGGAGATGTTAATGATTATAGTTGACATGGATCAAAGGCATACAAAACATGAGGGAGAAACTACTGGAAGAAGCCTGGCTGATGGAACAGAAACCATATAAGGAATCCACTTCAGAATGACTAAAAAGTATCTGCTCAGCCTGTAAAGTTTGAGGTTGAATACTTGCGAGGAAGCTACCTTCCTACTTGTTGATGAGGCAAGAAGAAAGTTTCAATTTGTCATTTCTTCCTTTCTTTTCCTCCCTTTCCCTCTTTCCTGTCTTCTCAACAACGGTAAGGGGGTTTAGGCTGAATTCAAGTTCATATAGAGGTACAAGTCTCCATGGGTATAAACATGAATTTATATGTTCAAATTGATTGTAAAACTTTCTGACATTGGTTACTTCTTTCTAGAACCTAAGGAAGGCTTTGCTCACTACTGCTGATCAATACATTTATTAAAGCTGAAAGAGTTTCCAGTCTAGGCAGATATAAAAAGTGAAAATGAAGGAACATTGTTGTTGACTTGCTAGTTTAGGAGTTTTGCTTGCATATATATCTAGGACAGTTCAAAGTTATTGAGAAGCTGAAAATTTACTTTCTGTAAACTAAGGGGAAAAAAGCTGACAATCAAGTGCCTGGTTATGTGCGGAAAGATTTGCCGCTGAAAGGTGGGATGAACTAGGTCTAGAAGAAATTAAAGGACAAATAAAGCCAGGAGGCAGTTTTTTTTAAAGTTAAAACGCTAAAAAATAAATGACTAATCTCAACTCTTAAAATACAAAACCTCAAACATCCACTTGAAATCTTCTCCAAAATGAGTTGGAGAAGGCAAGGTTGAATCAGGCCTGCTCTTGCGGGCTTTTCGGCACCGATATCCTGGGATATTACTATTCCAGATGCCAGCTTGTGGGGAGAAAGTTGCTAAACTTGATCATATACTCTAAGCATGATATGCGACAGTTATCTTTCTCTTCAATAGCTCTTTTTTTTTTTTTTTTTTTTTTGATACGGAGCCTCAAGCTATCCCCCTGGGTAGAGTGTCATGGCGTCACAGCTCATAGCAACCTCCAACCCCTGGGCTCAAGCGAGTCTCCTGCCTCCGCCTCCCAAGCAGCAGGGACCGCAGGCGCCCGCCACAACGCCCGGCCATTTTTTGGTTGCAGCCGTCATTGTTGTTTGGCGGGCCCGGGCTGGGGATTCGAACCCGCCACCTTAGGTGTACCTGGCTGGCGCCTTAGCCGATTGAGCCACAGGCACCGAGCCAATAGCTTATTTCTTGATCTGAATGGTCATCACATGGCTGGGTTTGTGATAATTTATCATGCTGTGCACTTAGAAATTATGCAATTGTCAAGACGTATGTTAATGTTAATAATTGCAATTTTTAAATGACTTAACCTACACTTTATTATTTATGATGAAATGAACTGAATTATTTTATAATGCTTTCTCCTCACAGACTTGATTGAGCATCTGTTATGTGCCAGGGACCATAGCGATAGGAGCACTGATGGACAGTACCCAGCCCACCCTTCATGGAACTCTCCTTTACAGTCCACTGGAAGGGAGCATATGAAGGGGTAAGCACAGTAGATAAAGGAAGAGAGAAAGGAAAATAAAAGGAAAAGAGAAATAATAGAATTTCTTGGAGGCAGGCTGAACATCCTGTGAGTTCATATATATTGCATGCAAAAGGAAATATTAAAATGATGTATTTGACTATTACAAACAGACATGCTGAAACTCATCTCACTGATAACTAATAAATTGCAATGTGCTTCATGAAATGTTGATGTGGTTATATGTAGTATTCTCATTCCAAAATTTATTGCTAAATGATTTGACAGTTTAACACTGCATGTATAGATCGCAATTCTATTAAAGTTGCGAAAAAAAAATTGTGTCTATTTAAAAAATTGGTTTTCTTGGGGCAAGCTTGTCCTTCTCAGTTTGTGTGGGGTGGGGCAAGGAGGGTAATTACCTCCTGGGCTCCCAGTGTAGCCTCATCACTTGTCTACTCAGATCTCTGCCATGTACTCTTCTCCTCCAGCTCCCTTAAGCAGGCACTGGAGTCCAGGAGCCCTCGAACAACATCACAACACCACTGCAACTATGTGGTGAGCTGGGGAGGAAATTACAGGGAAAACACCCCATGGAACTATAGTTCAGCAGTCAAAAGCTCAGGAGACCAAAGGTCTGGTTATAAACCTCAGCCCTGCCATCCATTGTGTGATCTCAGGCAAGCCTTTAATCTACTTATTCTGTAGTCTCCTCCTCCAAAAACTAGACATGATAAAAACACCAACTTTCTGATAGGACTATGGAATTAAATGTAGCACAGTGCTTGGCGCATTGTAAGTTCTTTCCCTCTTCTGTGCTACTCTCTGCTGTCTGAGATTACACCTCTTTTTCTCACTTCCAAGCCTCTATTCACGCCATCTGGAGACAGGTAAATTCTGCTGCTCAGTATTGCATTAGAAACACCACCCATGCTAGTCAGGCATTATTCAGTTGCAGATAACAGAATCTTAGCTAAAAACTATTTAAGCAAAAGGGGTATTTAGTAACTCTTGCAAAGCCCAGAAGGCCAGGCTGGGATCAGAAAGCTATCTTTCTATTTCTGCAGTTCTCTCTCTATGTGTATGTCTATCACTCTCATTCCCTGGACAGTCTCTCCATGTTCTATCAAAGATGGCCATCACCATCTCTGCTTACCAGGTTACTGATACTGGGGAAAAGATAGTGCCGCCTTTACAACAGTTCTATCAGAAGTCCCAGGATTGACTCTCCCTGGACCATCTGGGGTCACCTGCCTGTACTTGACCCAGTCACTGTGGTAAGGAGAATGGAATGACCCTGGCAGCAGAGATGGTAATTTTAACCCCTCTGGTAACATCCATAAAAGCACTTGAGTGGGCCTAGGAGGCCTGCAAGAGCCCACAGCTAGTGTGAGGCACAGGAGCGGTCCCCCAAAGGAAACTAAAGTCACCACACTGCCTCTACCAGGTGACTTTCCTAAAACACAGGAAAATTCTCTGGCTCATTCTCCTAAAACCATTCCTGTGATGAAAAGGTTTGAAGAAAGAGTTCACAAACAATTAGGTGGAATCAATTGCAGAACATGGGTGGTGATCACATACAACCCTCTTATCTTACAGATGAGAAAACTAAGCCTCAGAGAGGGAAAGGGAGTCACCTGCAACCACCCAATTGACTAGGTACAGAGCCAGAAGAAAAAGAAAAGTGAGGCAGAAAATCTGATCCAGGCAATATTATACACACACACACACACTTGAGCATAGGAATAATTAAAACTGAAAAAAACAATATACTGGACCATGTACCCCCACATAGAAAGTGACACATACAGTTCAATAATACTTAAATAGCCACCAGCCGGCATGAAGAACATTCCCCCAGAGATGCCTAAGACACACACCTCCACATCAAACATTCACAGTATCCACCAAGGATTTTGATAAGGAAGAGGGGAGACCTTAGTGAACTCAGTTATTACCATTTCCTAAGAAAGGAGCAGGATGCTCAGCCTTTGACAGCAGGGTGAGGACAGCACAGGTGGGACTGGTGGGGAAGACTCTGAACTTCTTGTTCTCTGCCCTGTCTGACCACTGGTGTCAGAAAGCATCTCTGAAGTAGAAAGGGATTTCAGCTTCTTATTCAGCTACGCTTAGGACAGGATGGACTTGAGGCAACCTTGGCGTTAAGAGCTTATTTCCTTTTAACTTTCATGACTTCAACTACATATACTCAACTGGGAGAGAAAAAAGAAAAAAATTAAACAAAGTGGATGATTCTGCAGTTTTTCACTAAATGAATGCCTGCCCCAGCTTGACTGTGAGAGGGGAGATGTAAATCTGTAAGAAATACCTTTCCCTGAAGCTCAACCCAAGACAACACAAATGGATTTAACATTGGCAGGAAAACTAGCTGGGTTGGACTTACCAAGAAATAATGATGGCTTGTTTCCAAAGGAATTTGGAGGTAATTTTGGAGTACACGAGATATTCACCCTAGCACTGACTTTGGAAGCTCCAGGGAAGATGTGACTGCCCTGTATAAAGCAGCACAGAGATAATGTGGCAAGTGGTATAGCCAGCTGACAGTAACTATGCCTAACACTTGCCTAGCACTGATCTAAGTAGTTTTAGCATGATTAATTCATTTACTCTTCAAAGCAACCTGAGGACATCAGAAGGATAACCCCCAGTTTATAGAGGGAGGTAATAAGACTTATCCAGCATCACGCAGCTGGTAGTGGCAGAAGCCGGAGCATTCAGATATAAATGTGCTCCCCCCCACCTTGCTTTGGGTTAGATTTCTCTTGCCAGCTCAGAAAGGCAGCCGTGCCTTTGTGCAGTGTAGCTTTAGGTGTGTTTTTGTCAGCCAGAGCCAAAAGCAAACTTGCTGGGCAGAGAAAGAAGATGAAGTCCTTCCTACCTATTTTTTTTTCCTCAAAAGCCTTGCCTCTCTGAGGGATGGCATGGTGGGTCATAGTGGACATGGAGAAAAAGTGAGAGCTTCTTGGATTTTAACAAGCGATTTGAACATATGAAGCCATGGACTGAATGAATGCATATCTTCAAAATCCCTGTGCTAACATTTCAACCTACAATGTGATGGTGTTAGGAGGTCCTTAGGAGCTAATTCTGTCATGAGGTGGAGTCCTTATTACTGAGATTAGTGTCCTTATAAAGAGACAGGAGAGAATTTGCTTTCCCTCTCTGCTCTCTATGAGAACATGAGAAGACCAGAAGACAGAGCCTCCAAAGCAGGAGGAGAGCCCTCCCCAGATGCCTGATCTTCCAGACCTCGATCTCGACTTCCCAGACTTCACAACTATTAGAAATAAACACTTACATTTAAGCCACCCTGTCTATGGTATTCTGCTACAGCAGCCTGAATTTACTAAGATGAGGAGGGTGAATATTTATCCATCAAGACAACAAGGATGAAGTGGTCCAGGGTTCCCACAAAGGCTGGTCTGCACCTGGTACTTGTCAGTGACTTGGGCAGTAACTGAACAAGTAGTGATTTACCCCCTGAAAACCACCGTGCCATGCCCAAAGTTGGCACAGAAGCTTCAGGATTTTACCTGTAAGTGAACATCAGGGTTGAAACAATGAGCCTGTCTTAGGGAACTTGTCTAGGCCAAAGACAAGCAGACACTTCCCTGAAAATACTGTGTGGCAGAAACACTGTGGGCCCTTGCAGGACTCTGTGATATTGGGTTGATAGAAGATGCTCAAGTAAGAACAGAGACCAAACTGTCTGCTATTCAAATAAACTGGCTTTAAAGAACCAAACAAACATGACATTTCTTGCCCTGTGGTGTTGTGGAGTAAAGTGCAGCCCGGCTCCACAGATAAGGAGCAAACTCTGAGAGTGGAGACTGGAGTTGACCTTGGTAAGAAAGCAGCGGAGTCAAGGTCCTCGGGAGGTAAAAGAAGTGATGAAACAAATTAGGGCTTCACATCAATAACATTCCTGAACAAGGCAAGATAAGGAAACAAAGGTATATCCTTGACTGTCTAGAGATAGGGGAACAAAGAAGAGCCCACTATGGGTGGGCTCCAGCGCAGTGAGGGGGAGGGAGAGGCTGTGTGATGGTGGGGAGCGAGGGGGAAACATGAAGGAAAAAGGGCCTGAGCATGTATAATCAGCTGTATAATCAGCATGCTATTTTAAATCAGCTTGCTTGGCATGGCTTTCCCCCCTACACTGGTATACAGATAGAAAAGAAGGGACTGAATGCAAATGGGGAGCTTTCATGAGCTTGTGCAACAACAAGGTGGCCCCGCCATGCTGAGGCTGACCATAGGTGGCAGGATCACCTGTGATATATGATTGGTGTCATAATGTGCATGATGCATGCTGGGTAGGAAGGCAACAAAAGACTTGGTACAGAGGTTAAGTCAGGCTCAGCCTTTTGGTACAGAGGTTAAGTCAGGCTCAGCCTTCTGGCCAGAGACACCAGTGTGCTCAAGGGCCTAATCCTGAATGGGTAGACCCAGGTCTCAATGGGTACAGTGCATCCTGCTGTGATTTGATCAGGGTGTATCAGAGGATGCCAGTTTGGAGATCAGAGAAGAGGCTGAGGACTCCAGGCTGAGTCCAGTCCTAAGGTTAACTAATAGGAGAAACAGGCAGACCACAGGGGGTGGGGGAGAGGAGAAGGTAATGGAGGCCAAAACTTCCATAAAATCATCACAGAAGTAGGCAAGAGAGAACTGGCTCTCAGAGACTCCCCAGTGCCTACAGCTGATACAGGCCCTATTCGGAAACTGGGTTGGGTCGATAATAAGCTTTTCTGGGTGTGTATTAATGGGGGGGAGTGATAAGCAGTGTCAATAAGCTTGGGCTCAGAATTGGCATTCCTGAGTTCAAATCCCTGCTCCACTACTCAAAACCTGTCTTTGGAATATTAATCAAGTTCATTAACTCCTACCTGTACCATTTATCTCATGTATGAATGAAACAAATGCTTTCTACTTCATAAAGTTACTGCGAAGACTGAATGAACTAATTAATTTATGTAAAGCCCTTAATAATGCACAATAACCACACACCCCAGTTTGTCTGGAACTGATCAGTTTATGCCTGTTACAAGGTATAATTATGAGTAAAACTTCCTTTACTCAGTAAAACCAGAAGTGTCCTGGTTTGAGTTCTCCTTCTGGCCAAGATAGAGTAATATGAAACAGAACTATCATTTCCTTCCTGCAACAAATACTAAAAATAAAAAAGAACAAAATATAATGAGCATCAAGCTACAGGAGAAATGGGGGCGGGGGAAGAGGTAATTCTACTAATTGCTCTAGCTTAACACCTATAGACAATTTAAAGGTCATGGAATAAGATAAAAAGAGAGAGCCAAGGTAGCTAAAATTTTATTTTATTTTTTTATTAAATCATAGTTGTCTACGTTGATACTTTCATGGGGTACAGTGTGTTGTTTCCATGTACAATTTGAAATACCTTCATCCAATTGGCCAACATAGCCTTCATGTCATTCTCATAGTTGTTGTGTTAAGACATTTATATTCCACATTTAGAAAGATTCACATGTACCCTTATAAGATAAGTCATAGATGTGATCCCAGCAATCACCCTCCCTCCACCCATCCTCCCCCCTCCCCTCCTCTCCCTCTCCCCTTTCCCCGTATTCTTAGGCTAAAATTGGGTTACAGCTTTCCTATGATAGCTAAAAATTAGTTTCATAATAGGGTTGAGTACACTGGATACTTTTTCTTCCATTCTTGAGATACTTTGGTAGCTAAAATTTTAAAGCCAAGTGCCAGAAAGGAAGATCACAGAGAGAGAACCAAGAAGATATGCAGAGGGTCCATTCCAAGAACTGATCTATGCACGTCTGTGGAGAAACTTACCTAAAAACAAGAAAGAGTCACCCAAAATAATTAGAGAAAACAATACCATCTATTAGTGGCTTTTCCAAACAGCCAGAATGGTTACCCAACAATTCATGGGGGTATAGATCAGAGGTATAAAATCAAGAAATTATCCATTGCCCAGTTTGTGATTGGATCCTAAGATTGTGGACCCATGTCAAGAAGGAAGTGGTTGTAAAATTGTTTTTTAAAAATGCAGCATCAGCAGTGCTATCGATGGAACTGAGGACAATGAAAGTTACCAAGATGAGGAAAGTGACTCTTCAGAAGACACTGGTCATATAGACACTGAAGATATTGACAGTGACAAAAAGCCCTTGGCCTTCTGTGATGCATAGACACTGTAAATTTGTTAGTGGTACATAAAATTTCTTTTATATTGTATCTGTTCTTGTGTTTTATAATCATTTGTTACATAAAGTTTCTTACACCATAATATGTTAAATTATAAAGACTAACATTCTTTATAATATAAAAAACAAGCACCTA
>CAUYQV010114320.1:0-37641 GCA_963574575.1 Galagoides demidoff | reverse complement strand
TACACACACACACACACACACAGTAGAATGTCTCTAAGTTGACCACTCCAGGGCATATAACCAACTGCAATCAACATAACAAAGTAGGCCTACTGTACTCTGAGGTACCTGTGGTGTATGTCTGGTCTTTGAAAATTAGGTTCCCTTAAGGAAGTAGTCAATGTTGGGGGGTGCTTGGTCAACTATGGAGGCTCTACTGTATTTTTAAAGAGATAAAGTTGTATTAATTGAAAGAATGTGCATGATCCCCATGAAGATCTTGATGAAAAAGCCCGGATACTTTTTGTACTTAAATTTTAAAGGTTTAATAACATGGCTTATATGTATGATAGAAATAATTCATAACGGTGTTCTGGACACTTCGACTTCAGTTTGCTTCATCAAATTTATTTTCACATACACGGTAGCCACTCTCTGTCCTAAGATATGTGTACGTGCCCTAAACTTTAATAAATCTGTTCTTAAAAATCACTTCAAGGTTTTTTTTTATTAAATTTATTTTTTATTAAATCATAGCTGTGTACATTAATAGTATCATGGGGTACAGTGTGTTGTCTCTATATGCAATTTGAAATACTTTCATCCAACTGGTTAACGTAACCATCATGTCATTTTCTTAGTTGTTGTGTTAAGACATTTATATTCTACATTTAGAAAGATTCAGTACCCATGATGTTAAAGGCACTAAACTAAGCATTTACATGCATGTAGAGCTTGTGATTTGAAAGTGGTGGAGGTGGGTGGAAGGGAAGTTGGACAGAAGTAGATGTAGACATCAGTTACTTATAAGGCAATAAAGACTATTGTCTGTGTCAGTTTCGGCTGTCCTTCAAACCTCTCTCAGCTCTCTAATTGGAGCCTCATAGAGGCAAATGGAGAGACCCACCCAAATAGAACCATCCCCCTAAGGAAGAAATGAGTCCATGGATGTCCCACCCAGGAAAGAGTGAATGTACCAATCCCTACCCCTCTGACCCTTTAAATTCCCATCTACTTTAACCCACATGTTGACTTCCTTCTTGAACTCAGCTCACTCACACCTGAATGGAAATAAAGGCCGCATTGCCCACTCAGAACCTAGACACTAATTTCCTTTCGTTTACATTTCAGAATAATTTTTTATTTTCAATCTTTCACCTCTCAGGGCCTTTGACCACCTCCTTTTTTCTATCTCTTTCCAATCTCTTTCTAGCTAAATCCTACCAATTATTTCATTCTACCCATTCCACAACCTTACAGTCTTGTCAGATCCTTTCATAAGCAGCTTCCATCCAGTATGAGGGAAGTTATTCCAGAGGCTAAGTGGTACCTTTGTGACACCCTGAGTCCACTGCTCAGTGGAAATTGCTCAGGGAGATCATGAACTGTGAGCATTTGCCTGAGCTGCTGAGCACCTGGATCCCCTTTCCTGCTTGGACATTACTCACTGTGCTCTCATTTATCACTTTCTTCAGAACTTCACATTTCTGTCTCCTCCTAAGAGTTCTCCATCCTTTTACCGGGTGGAAATGTGTGTGTGTGTGTGTGTGTGTGTGTCCAGAGGGGAAAAGATATATCTGGTGGGCTTACCAACCCTCATTCCCTCTTTTGTCTTTCTGTCCACAGCTGCCTCTCAAAATCCAGGTGGGAGACTGCTCCACACCATGCGAGTGTTGACAGGATTGCATGTTTCCAGCACTTTCTCCATCAACCCTGTCCTGGGAAAGAGGCTGTGTCTGGTGAGTGTAAAGATGCCTGCCCCGCAGTAGGCCTTACAGGAGGGTGTGTCATCCTGGAAACCCTGTCCCTGGAGGTAGATTTGGTATGGCAGCCCCTGCCTCCTTTCCCTCAGCCTCATTCCCGTGGTAGGAATAAGGTAGGGACCAAATGCCTAGCATTTTCCAGACTGCCTGTTGTTAAGTGTCAGTGCTTGTCTGTTACCCAAGGCCAGACACCTCTAGCCTGTAGCCCAAGTGTGATGGGGGGTAGTGGCAAACTCTTACTGCTTTCAGACTAGGGCCCTGGCCAAAAGAATCCGATTCTTATCAGAGGCGGAAGGACAGGTTTTACTGGAGTTCTAGTGCCCAACTTGAAAAACGAGTTCATTTACCCCTTTACTCTGCACACTGGGGTTCCATCCTCTTCTTGAGAAAAGATCAAGTGCCCCATCTCCATAATGACTCTAGCACTGATGTCCCAGTGTGGATGCTGGTCACTAGAGGCAGGCTGAAGGGTCTCCTGGCACTTGGGACTAGGAAAGTCCCAAGCAAGTTGGGATGAATTTGTGACTCTAACTAGAACTGACCCCTGACCTCTTAGACCAACTACTCATCATCCATGGGACCTACTGCTTAGCAAAAATCCAGAAGAGGACAAAGAAATGGTTGAATCTGGAAAACCATAGGCCATAGCTGTCCTTTGCTTTTTTTCAGAACTTTTGCTGTGTTCAAAATACTACTGTGTACATAGGATCGTCTTCAATTCCTTAGACTTGGTGGGGGAAGTGCAAGGAGGAACAGGGGCTTTCATGTCACCCCTGGACTGTATTCTACATCTTGTCAAAATGGGATGTAGATTCAGAAATATATAACTGGTGCAGAATTGGGCCAGGAACCTGGAACACCCAGGGTGTATGAGTTTCCCTTGTCTGAAAGCCAGGAAGCCACTACTGTGTCATTGTCCACAGCCCTGATGGTCTGTGCTTCAGTCTCTTTATGGATCTCTGGAATTGACTCAGAGCAAAACAGTTAATTTCTTGTTTCCTCATCTGTAACATTGATTGAACTAACATTTTGGGATTAGATTTCTTCTAGCTTTGTGATTCATCTCTCTCTTTCTCTTGCCCTCTTACACACATACACATCCCTCCACACACACACAACCCTCTCCACTATATTTCTGGCTATTAACACTCAGTGCCATGCCAGGCCATACTAGAACTTGAGGCAAAAGTTAAATTAGTAATATTGGTATTCCCTATTTAAAATATGACATTTTGTTCATTGTGGATTTTTTTTGCATTAATTCAGATTTTAAAATATTTCATTAAATTTGTAACCCAAAACTTGTAACCCAAAATAATGAGATTCCTTATACTCTGGCAGAACAAAAAGCGACTAGATGGTATATTCAAAGAGGAAATACATTACTAGGCCTCCATCAATTTATTCACGCTAAAATGAATAAATTGCAACTCCTTCCACCTCATTATACAGTTGTCCCTTAGTATCCTTGGAGAATTGGTTCTAGGACCTCCCCTTGGATATTAAAATCTGAAGATACACAAGTCCCTTACATAAGATGGAGGAGAATTTGCATGCAAACCTATGCACATCCTCTCTTGTACTTTAAATCATCTCTAGATTACTTATAACACCTAATACAATGTGAATGCTACATAAATAGTTATTATACTGTATTATTATTATTATTATTATTTTGAGACAGAGTCTCAAGATGTCACCCTAGGTCGAGTGCTGTGGCATCATAGCTCACAGCAACCTCCAACTCTTAGGCTCAAGTGATCCTCTTGCCTCAGTTTTGCTATTTTTAGTAGAGACAGGGTCTGGCTCTTGCTCAGGCTGGTCTCAAACCTGTGAGCTCAAGCTATCCACCTGCCTTGGTCTCCTAGAGTGCTAGGATTACAGGTGTGAACCACTGTGCCTGGCCTACTGTATTATTTTCAATTTGTATTTTTTTGCTGTATAATTTTTCTGAACATTTTAGATCCCCAAAGGCTGAACTTTTGGCGTCCCCTTATAATTGTGTGCCCAAGGCAAGTGGCCTTACCCTAGTTCCAGCCCTGTTAACTCTTTCCATATCTAAGTGAGTTAGTTGACAAGGGAATAGGAAATGTCACAGACAGGCAGAAAGAAGAGACTAAATGTTACCTACTTTGCAAAACTACCCAGGGCCAGCAATCAGGGGTATTTTATTAACAGTAACCCACCTATAATTTCTAGTTGTTTCTGTTGTATTTGTTTGTTTTTCTCAGACTCAAAACTCTTCGGGTATGGGGACCCTCAGGTCTGAGGGTTTTGTTTTTTGTTTATATATATATTTTATATATCCCACTCTCCATATACCAAGTGCCCAGCACAGAGGTGGACAGAGAACTATTCGGATGACTCTGAATTCTAGATCTCACTCCAGCCTTTCTCTTGACCTTCCAGAAGACAACTCTTTATCATTTAAAACAGCATTTTTATTTTTATTTTATTTTTTACAATTCAGACAATGAAAACACAAGCAGCTGGAAACCCAGAAAAGTAAAGGCAGTTATTTTGGCACCATGTTGCTAGGTAGTGAAAAAGAAATTTGAGTTTCATTCCTTGATATTTTTTTTTCCTCTCAGAGTCAAGAGGAGCAGAAGGAGGTAAGACTTAGGCAAACAAGCTTCCTGGGACCCAGAGGATTTCAGATCCTCATCGCCCTGAGGAAGGTCACATGCTGGACCCACCCATTCTGTGAGCTAATAGCTCACACTCTGCAGCAGGTCTGCAGTGCGCCTGCAAACTGCACTCACCTGGGCTTGGGATGAGGCACAAAGAAGCAGCATTGATACACTACTCGCTACTCGTGACATCTGCCTTAGAGGATATTGAGACGGGATTTTATTGCTTTCAATTCAATGCATTAATAAAGACTAAAAGCGATAAAATGGATTTGTGCTGAAGCCCTCCCTGGCAAGGTTTTATTCAATAAGTAAGCAAGACTGGACAGGAGTCTCTTCTTGTTTGACCACTGACTGGTTGCGTGCCCTTGGACACATCACTTACCCTCTCTGTGCTTCATTTTCTTCATCTGTTAAACGGAGCATAGGACTAGATGGCCACCACCATCCCTTTTACCTCTGATGTCACCCAGGAAGGGCACTGTGCAAAGGGCCTCCCTCCCGCTGTCTTTCTGCCCTATTGGTCTTTTTTCATAGACACTGTCAAATTCTTAATTAGTGGATTTCAAAATGTGAAGTATATAAAGCTTTACTGTACATTCAGGAAGAATAAAGTTTTGCCTTTAAAGCAGAGAAATAGAGCTTGCTTAGGGTTCTAACTGAAGCAAGTCACACCCCCACAAAAAATGAAATGGAAGCATGAAAGATCGTGAAAATCTGGGACTCGGTACAAGCAAAGAACAAGTACTGTGTTGGTATTTTAAAAAAGATTTTCATTCCATATGTGACACCTTTGTGCTTCCTTTATGTATTTCTGCCTCTCTTTTTCAGCTCTACAATGAGCTATTTTAAGATTCTGTTTTCCTGCTATACAGTAATACTGTTCGGATAGGCAATTTAATTGTCATCGTACTTCTTCTTAGTCTTTCAAGACCTTTTGTTATGGGGAAATAATTTTAGGCACGCCGAGCACACATCCACTAAATACTTTCCTTATTTCACTAATGAACTATTGTGGGTGGTAAAAATTAATTTTTATTCCACCCATGATACTCACATATCTGTTAAATTTTTATAGTTGAGAAATGAAGGCTACAAATAACTGAAGCCGAATGAGAGTCTCCTCTTAAAACGTTGTCTGCTGTTTCGTTTATTCCAAGATATATCAGGGGGAAAAGTCTATAAAAAAAAATGGTTCAACAGGTCCAGTCTCAGCGTTGATATTGCGTAAGTTGTTACAGGGTTAGATATGCTCAGGAATTGAAAGGCTCCTGTGTTAATGGATTTGAAGAGGTTTCTCTGAGTGGGTGGATTTAAGCTTATCCCGATGGACAGATCAGGTATTGGCATGCTTGTTTAAAGCGTGGTACTGACGATACCAGCGTTCTGGATTGAATCACTGTACAACTCAGCCACTGTTGCTCCATGCAAAAGCAAGTCCAGCGCCCTAACACCCCTCCGCCATTTTATACTCCTCTGTGGCAGGTCAGGAGGGTAGAGGATGTGAATGGAGCCAGGTAAATCCTTCTCAAAGCATGGAAAGGGACTCCAAGCATGGGCTGTACTGAGGGCCAGGGAAGCCACCTGGACACATCCTGGAAGCACATGGTGATAATGATAGGTCCAACCCACTGGGTCTGCTTGGCAGGTACAAAAGGGAAATCATCCCCCATCATACTGGGGAGTGTGAAGGAGGATGTGCCCCCAGAGGAGAAGGGCAAAAGCCACAGCTCAGAAGACAGAGTTCTCTTTAGGGAGACAGACTAAGTGCCATAAGGCGAGGAAGGTCAGAGTCCTGTCCCTGAAGATAAATATCTCCGGAACTATGAGGACCTTGATAAATCTGTACTCAGAAATGACTATTAAATGTGTTCTTATTTATATGCAGTCCCTTCCAAAGCCAACTCTGATTTCCTTAAATTTATGTCAGTGCCTTAGGTACAAGAGGCAGCATGCTGATTTTTCTTTAGTTAGATTGAATTCCAATTTCTGCCTCTCAATGTGTGCCAACTGCTCCAGAGGGTTCCACGAGCCTGCTGCTCTAACCCTCTACTCCCCTCTCCTTCATCTCTTGTTCTTGACTCCCTTTCATTTCTCTTCTCCTGTCTTTCTGAACCCCAAATGGCAGCTAGTTAGAGGACATAGTCAATGACAGTGAAAAGGATCCAGTCTAAAAGGAGACATTAAAAAAAAATCCCCAAATTCATGTTTTATGGCCCTGAAGTAATTACTGAGGAGAGTCTGATGGAGTTCGTACTGAGGCTGAGGTCAGGGCTTAGCGGCAGAACCTGCAAAAATCAGTGATGATTTTGAAAAAAAATAAATGAATAAAGGGAGAATGATAAGGCAATGTCTTTTTTTTCAGTCTATAAAAATAATTACTTCATCGTGCTTCCCTACACACACTCACACGTACACACAAGTCGATACCTTTATTTTTTTTATATTAAATGGCAGTGAGCCATGAAAGACTACAGAGAATTATAAGCAGAGTCTGTCTCCGGAAAAAAAAAAAAAAAAAAAAGAAGTTTCTCTCTCCTCAAGTGACAGTAAATTGGATAAATGCTATTTTTAGATGAACTATATCTAACTAATGTCCAGATGTGATGATGTGATTCCACCACAAGAAGAGAAAAACAAATCTATCTAAAGCACTGAACTGGGCTTGAAACATTTTTTTTTTTTAATTTTTGGTAATAATGACACAGAATGGAAAGACTTCAATGTTTGGAACTGACCGTCAGCCTCTGTAGTGGTTCCCTCGGGTAGGACATCTGCACACATGGCCCCAACATGTAGACGATCTGAGGTTTGCATTCCTGACTGTTATTAACTCGACGGATTTGTTGGCAGTCTATTTCTACACGAGCATAAGGAATCAACCAAGAAGAGCAAGAATGTCAAGATGTGTGTGCCCGGCTAGGGGGCTGGAGGACCCTGAGATGGTGGATATCACCTTGAGAGGTCATCTGCTTGTCCGGTGGTGCTGCTTCTGTCCCAGACATTCTTCGAAGTCCTCCAACTCATTCACTCAACAAATATTGGTTAAATACTTACAATTGTCCAAGCTCTCCTTTTGATGCTGAGCGTAAAGCAATGTGCAGAACAAACAGAGCCCCTGCTCTCACGCTTACAGTCTGGTGGAATTTCTTTTGGAGTTCAGTTTACAATTACAAAAGAAAATCAGTTTTATTACTTTAGTGACACATATTCAATCCCAGCCTTCATCACTGGGCCTGTCCCTGAATAATGTCTTGCCATTTGAAAAAAGTCAATCCGCAGCTGGTTGGTGGCTGTGATCGTAGCAGTCTGGGAGACCCAGGTGGGTAGATTGCTTGAGCTCAGGAGTTTGAGAACAGCCTGAGCAAGAGTGAGACCCTGTCTCTACTAAAAATAGAAAAATTAGCTGGGTGTTGTGGTGGGCTCCTGAAGTCCCAGCTAGTTGGGAGGCTGAGGCAAGAGTTTCGCTTAAGCCCAAGAGCTTGAGGTTCCTGTGAGCCGTGATCCCATAGCCCTGTAGCTTGGGCAACGGAGTGAGACTCTGTCTCAAAAAAAGAAAAAAGTCAATCCTTGAATTATAGTTACTGAAGATACTAAAAATAATGTGATACAGCTCTAAGAGTTACAAACAAATTATTGGGCAATGACATCATCACTGGAATTGGCCTGGCCTCTCTGAGTGACTCTTTCTGGAGTTTGTGCTCCTACCAGGGAATGAGGACATCCTGGCGGGGACTGCAGCCAGGTGGCAGGGAACTAGATGGAACAAGTCCAATCCAAGCCCAGACAAGTGATGAAAGCCCTGGCTGGAGGAGGGAACGGCGCTCTTACAGGAGAGAGAGACATCAAATGAGAGTAGCTTCAGAAGACTTAGCCCAGAAGGTTGGAAAATCTAGGCCAAGCTGTATGAGAGAATCCATCCAAAAACAAATGGAGAGAGCAGGAACTAGGCCTGCAATCTGGACACCAAACCCCAGAGGGATAGAAATATCCTGGCTACTCCAACGAACCTGGCTGTTAGGAGCTGGACAGGGGATCTAGCGTCCCCAGGGTCAGGGAAGGAAGGGCCAGGCAGTGTGTTTTCATGATGCCAAGTGTCTGGTGCTTGTACTCGTGATAAGAGTTGCCACTTTAAAATCTTTAAAATTTAGATGATACACTGTCTGAGTGGCCCTTTCTTTGTCCCAAGAGGAGTAGGAGGGCACCTTATTATGTAGTCATTGTGGACAGTCACTGAGGAGTTAAGATGGGACAGGGACAGCAACTAACAACCTCATTTGATATTATTTCATGATCATTTCACAAATATCCAGTCACCATCTGGAGATGTGTATATATGGAAAGATCCTCTTTTCATCATTGATAACTTGTATATACTGCTTTGCAGTTTAAATTGTTTTTTCTGCATTAGAGAAGGATTTGCATGTAGCCCTATAAATGCTCCCACTCTGCTCAGGCATAAGCTCCAAGCTGGAGTGTGTAGGCATGAAATAGAGCGGATTAAACATGGGACCTTGCAACATTGGCTTCACCCCCATATATTCTACACCTGAACTGACAAGGATACCCAGAGTTCCCTTCTTTTCCCTCCTCAAGAGGCCATCCCACTGGGATAGTCTTTTAAGCCTAACAGGTCAGAAATATATATACGAGGCTGGGAGCAGTGGCTCACACCTGTAATCTCAACACTTTGGGAAGCCGGAGTGGGAGAATGCTTGAGGCCAGGAGTTGGAGACCAGCCCGAGGGATGTTCCCCCATCTGAACAAAAAATTATTTTGAATTATTCAGTGACATGCACCTGTAGTCTCAGCTATTTGGGAAGCTGAGCTAGAAGGATTGGAATTTGAGGCTGCAGTGAGCTATGATTGTACCATTGCACACCAGCCTGGGTGACAGAGCAAGACTCTGTCTTCCCTACCCCCTCCCCCCAAAAGAAATGTATATATGTACTAAGCTTGTGCCTCTCAGCACCTGGATAATGAATGCTGTTCCCCTTGGGGACTCTCTCAAGCTGCCATCTGGATCTCTGCCCCAACACCTTCCTTTAGACCAGTGGTTGTCAATTCTGGGACTCTGGGGGTACCTCAGAGTCCATAGCATGGCCTGGTAAGTGAGGCCCAGACTCCCCCACCTGGGTACACACATAGCTGCTCTTTCTTTTGTTTTTTAACATCTGTTTTCTGGCCGGGTGTGGTGGCTCATGCCTATAATCCCAGCACTCTGGGAGACTGAGGCAGGTGGATTGCCTGAGTTCTCAAGTTCAAGACCAGCCTGAGCAAGAGCAAGACCCCGTCTCTAAAAAAATAGCCGGGTTTTGGGGTGGGCACCTGGAGTCCCAGCTACTCAGGAGGCTGAGACAAGAGAATCGCTTGAGCCCAAGGGTTTGAGGTCGCTGTGAGCTATGATGCCACAACACTCTACCGAGGGTAACAAAGTGAGGCTCTGCCTCAAAAATAAATAAATAATAAATAAATGAGTAAATAAGTAAATAAATAAAATCGGTTTTCTATGCTAGTCTCCATGAAGAATTTTGTTTCATAAAACAAAAAGTTTAGAGGAAGTTGACTTACCTATATATTTTTGACCAAGCTAGAAATCACTGTTCTAAACTGAGAGGCACAGTCATTCTAGCCATAGGTAGAATGAGCAGGGATGGAGAGTAGAGCAAGAAAATTCTTGTCATAGCTTCTGAAGCCCAGGCACAGACAAGAAAGAAAGAAAATTGTGAAATAGGGAAAGAAAAAAGAGAATGAAAAAGATCAATGGTTGCAGCAGTGATTCAGGGGCCTTTTTGTCCCAGAAAATGCACACATACACACTCATGCTTTGCAAGCAGTCTGAGGGAGTCAATGGATAACAAAGGCCCTCGTGTAGGGAAGCCATGGGAAGGCATCCATCAGTGCGCTGTAACTACCTGGGTTTACTGTGTCAGTGACATAAGGTACCAATTGTGAAGGCAAAAGTCTGTACCTTGGCGGCACCTGTGGCTCAATCGGCTAAGGCGCCAGCCACGTACACCTAGGGTGGCGGGTTCGAATCCCCAGCCTGGGCCCGCCAGACAACAGTGATGGCTGCAACCAAAAAAAAAAATGGCTGGGCGTTGTGGCGGGCGCCTGTGGTCCCAGCTACTTGGGAGGCGGGAGACTCGCTTGAGCCCAGGAGTTGGAGGTTGCTATGAGCTGTGATGCCATGGCACTCTACCCAGGTGGATAGCTTGAGGCTCCGTCTCAAAAATAAAAAAAAAAAAAGTCTGTACCTCAATTTTTCTTTAATGCTGCCCTGATCATTTCACTTCATTCTCCTCATAAGGATGCTGCTATGAACTATAATGAGCTCAAATTTTGAGCAGGGGCTTCCAAATATTTTACTCAGGATTTCCATTAATAGGATTAATAACACCTATTGACTACTCTCCAATCCATATCTTGAGCTCTATAATCAGAACAAATGATGTAATTGTCAGTTGTAGATGAAGTCTCCCACTTGCCAAATGGTTTCCGTGATTGTCATATTAATAAGTCCCCTTGAAAGCACAAACAATTGAGGCATTTGCTGGAGACATTCAACATGCTTTGGTTGTTTTTCTGTTCATAACCCTGAGCAAAGGCCTGCTGGAGCTGCTAGCACACCCTTTGGTCTTGACTGTTGTTGACCCTGACACTTGTAATCAGCCTTCTGTTTAGAACCTTAAGACCAAGTAATCTACCAAGTCTTATAACTCTGTCATGCTTGCCCATTACCCAAAATAATCACTGCCTTCCTGGCCATCCATTCTCTCCTGCACTAACAAAGCAGGGTTTTGTTCCAACAGAGACTTTTCCTTTTGAGTTCCAGTCTCATTGACTTACTAAATGTCACAGGTGCCAAAGACATCTTCAACTCAACATATCTAGAACCAGACTCTTCTTTTCCTCCCCAGCTATTCTCCTACCTGTATATCCGTACCCACCACACACACACACACACACACACACACACACACACACACACACACACACGGTTGCTTAAGACAATGACCTCCTACCTACCTTTCCCCTTCTTTCTTCTTGACAGCTACATCCAATAGGTGTTAAAGTTTTCATGATTCCACTTCCTTCATAGCTAAGTGCTTTGCTCCAGGTATTCTTCTTCTGCCTTCTGGATTACTGTGACATTTCTGTAATTGACCTAAGTTCACTTTTAATTCTCCACTTTGCTCCTCAGTTTGCTGCTAATGACCTTTCCAAATTACAAATCTGACCTTGTAAAGGCTTCTACTTAAAATCCTTCAGTAGCTGTCCTTTGCCCTCAAAACACAACCAAACTTCTTAGCATGGAATTCCTAATCTGTCCTGTGTCCCTCTCCACTTGCCTCAGGCCAACACTCGAAGCTGGGCTATGTGTTATCAGCAGACCATGCGCTATTCCTTGGAATGATGGCCTTCCCCTCTTGGACACCCTTCTTCCCCTCCTACCTCCTCATCCTTCAAAACATACTGAATGCTGACATGGGCACTGCTTTTGGGCTCTATATACCCATCAGCATTTCCAATCCTCCCAATAGTCCTGTGGGATTTAAAGAAGCTCAGAAGTTTGCCCCAAGTTCACATAGTTAGTGAGTCGCTAGACTCAGATCCAGGCTTGCCTGTCTCCAGTGTCTATATTCTTTGCAGGAAGCTAAGATGCCTCACCTCAGAGCTCTGTTCAGACATCATCTTCTTTAGGGGGCTCCTTAGACCCCTCATCTTTCCTGCTCTCATAGCACCCAGCCTGGACTTTCCTCTAATATGCAGTGTACATGTCTGTCTGTCTCTGCACAGGCTATGAGCTTCTCCTGGGCAGTCTTTAGGCCTTTTAATGACCTAAGTAGTACCTCTTCATAGATGTTAAAGTTCAGGTAATATGTAAAACTGTAAGTAGAACTCCCACTCCCAGTCCATCTTATAGGAAACTAATGCTAACCCACTCTTGTGTAACCTTCCAGAAAAAAAAAAAATTTTTTTTGAGACAGAGTCTTACTCTGTCACCTCAGGGTTGAATGCCCTGGTATCATGCAACATCCAAATTTTGGGCTTTTACCTCAGCCTTCCAAGTAGATGGGATGACCGGCACCCTCCACAAAGCCTGGCTATTTTTCTATTTTTAGTAGGAATAGGGTCTCGCAAGCTGGTGTCAAATTCCTGAACTCAAGTGCTCCACCCACTTTGGCCTCCCAGAGTGGTAGGATTACAGGTGTGAGCCACCACCTCCCAGCCCTAAATTTTTATGGCTGTGGAAATAGATGGATGTATAGCCTTTCTCCTCTACAGATGAGCTCATATTATACACACTTTTCTACAATTTTTTTCCCCTTAAGACTACATTTGAAACATTTTTCTATATCAGTACATGTAAATCTACTTCATTTTGTGTAGAAAAAAAAATCCATATATATTATTTTCACAACTCATGTAAATGAATAAAGCTTACTGCTTTAAAATTAGAAAGCCAGTCTGGAAAAATAATCTAGCTATAAGCTATTTGTAAGAGAAACACCTAAAAACATGGTAATACGATGCAGAATGATTAAAAGTCAAGGGATTCATTGAATAAAACAAGAAAACGCTAGTCTCTCTGTGTGTGCACATGTGTAAATAAATAAATGGGGGAGAAGGGAAAAATCTGCTTTACTGGAGAAAACCAAGTCTAGAAGGAACGAGAGAGGTAGAAAATTGCCACTTGGCAACCATCATAGTATTAAATGATTCAGGCAAGAATCATTAAGTTTTGCTAAAACTGGAAGGTAAAAACTTGAGGAGTAACAGAATATTTACAATTGCTTCAAAATATCTCCCGCAAGAAAGATAATGAATTTATAAATTACAAAGAGAAAAATAATAACTCTGCAATAAAGATGCTTGACAGCCACCGCCTTAACCAAGTGATCTAAGTTAATGCCCCAGTTAATGGACCCTAACACATTCGCCCTATGTGATACACGGAGGACACAGCATCACTTCTGGAGCATGTCTGTCAAAATACATAGGCTGAATCTCATCAGGAGGAAACATTAGACAAACCCAAATTGAGAGACATTCTTCAAAATAATTAACCAGGCTCTTCAAAATGTCAAGCTCATGAAGGACAAAGAGAACACGAAGGAATCATTTCAAATTAAAGAGATGTGACAACAGAGTACAACTTGTGATTCAGGACTTTCCTTTGCTGTTACGGCCATTATTGGGACAAATACCAGCGACCTTTCAAAATTGCAAGTCTGGGGGCTGGGTGTGGTGGCTCGTACCTATAATCCTGGCACTTTGGGAGGCCAAAGTGGGAGGATTGCTTGAGTCTAGGAGTTGGAGACAAGCCTGAGCAACATAGTGAGACCCTTAACTCTTTAAAAACAAAACTCCACATCTGATCTGCTAACCACCTCTACAAAAAATCTTTTAATAGATGCCCTTTGCCTTCAAATCATAAGTCAAACTCCTCAGTGTGGAATTTAACACTCCTCATAAACTGTCCTGTCTGTAAATACTGCTTTTGTCTCTAAAATATAAGCTTTGTGTTTTTGTTAATGTGGCCATGATTTCATGCCAGGCTGGATATGGCGCTACAGGAGACTCACATAGAGCCAGTCCACCAACCCTCACCATCCATGGCACGGAAACCATGAGTGATCCTCCCTGTAGCCGGGGAGTCCTTTCTGCAGACCAGCTGAAATCTGGATCTCTGCGGATAAGGAACATTTCCCTCACTGTTGTATTCTGGCACAAGAGAGGGACCTCTCATGACCCAGTGCGTGGAGGGAGAGCCGACCCGAATGGAAAGGTGGGAAATGAGAAAATGCAAAGTCAGAAAGACGGGAGAGGCGAAGAAAGACAGGAGCCCAGAGCGAGGCTGGTATCGGGAGGGCTGACGCAGCTGACGACTGCAGCCAGCCCCTGAACCATGGAAACAGCTTTATTTATACAGTATCTTAACAAGATCGCATCAATCTTAAGGCAAGGTATAGAGATCAACCTTAAAGAGGAAAAACTGTGCTTGTCAATAAACGAGGAAAGTATGCATGGGCTACATGACTCTGACAGGTGAAAATAATGCTAAGGGAGCAGAAGTGGAGGGGGGTCGCTCCCTGAGCATTTCTCAGGCTGTGGGGGCCCTGCCGGCCACAGCCCGCTCCCCACACCTCCCCACAAGGATCCCCAGGTTCCCCTTTGAAAACCACATCTACTTCCCTCCCACCCCAGCCTTCCTTAACACCTGGCAACCATAAATCCATTTCTATAATTTCATTATTTCAAGAATGTCACAGCAATGAAATTATACAGTGTGTAACCTTTGGGGATTGGCTTTCTTCACCCAGCGTAATTCTCCCATGAGTTATATAAGGGTGGTTGTGTTTCCCCACAGTTCATTCTTTTTATTGCTCTGCGTTAATTCAGATGCACCAGGGTTTGCCTAACCACTCACCTGTTGAAGGACATCCGACTTGTTTCCGGTTTGAGGCTATTACAATATTTGTAAAACTGGAATCAGTCTTTATGTATAAGTTTTTGCGTGAACACAAGTCTTCATTTTGGGGAAATAAATGTCCAAGAGTGCAATTTCTGGGTTGTGTGGGAATTCCATGTTTAGTTTTTAAAGAAATTTGTCAGACTTTTCCAGAGCAGCTGTCCATTTCATCTCCCCTCCCCACCCCCATCCCCAAGCAATGTGTGAATGAATGATCTAGTTTCTCCGTGTTCTTGCCACCATTTGGTCACTACTTTTTGTTATAGCTACTCAGCTTGGCATGTAGTGGTATCTCATTATGGTCTTCATTTGCATTTTTCTGATGGCTAATGATATTAAATACCTTTTCAGGTGCTTATTTGCCATCTGATCTTTTTGCCATAGTGTAATTAGGTTTTTTCTTTTTTTTACTGCTGAGTTTTGAGAATTCTTTATATATGCCAGATACTAGTCCTTTGTCAGATATGTGACTTGCAAATATTTGCTCTGTAGAAATATGCATAGAACTTGTCTCTTTATCCTCTTACTGGGGTCTTTTTGGAGGTTTATTTTGATGACATCAAATTTCTCAGTTTTTCCTTTTCTGGATCGTGCTTGTGGGTCAAGTCTGAGAACTTTGTGCAACTCGAGATTTCAAAGATTTTTCTCCTGTCTTTTTCTAAAAATGTTACAGTTTTCCATTTCACATTTAAGTTTATAATCTTTTTTGAGTTAATTTTGGTATGAGGTGTGCAACTTAGGTCAAGGTTCTTTTTAAAATATTTTTTTCTTTGCTCCAGTACCATTTGTCAAAAAGACATCTTTCCTGCATTGAATTGCTCTTACATCTTGGTCAAAAATAACTAGGCCTATTTGTGTGGGTTTATTTCTAGATTCTCTAATCTATTCCATTAATATATGTGTCTAATGGGTCTCTCTCTTTGCCAATAATATTCAGTCTTGATTATTGTAGCTATAGAGTAAGTCTTGAAATTGAGTAGACTGATTCCTCCCACTTTGCTCTTCCTATTCAAAATTGATTTAGCTTTTTGTTTTGACTTTTCACATAAATTTTAGAATAACCGTGTCTACATTTCCAAAAATATGCTGGGATTTTGACAGGAATAACATTAAACCTTTATATCCATTTGGGGAGAAGTGACATCTTTACTACGTTGAGTTTCCAATCCATAATCACGGAATATCTCTTCATTTATTTGATCTTATTTGTTACTTTTCATCACATTGTATGGTTTATAATGTACCTGTCCTGTATTTCTTTGTTAGATTTATACCAGAGGTGTTCAACCTGTAGACCCCTGGGCCCAATGCGGATTTTTGAGGACGTTTTTTGCTCATCTGTGGTGTTGAAAAGTATCCTGGTATAAAAAGTATACATGGACCTTTTTGGTGCTAAGAAGCTTTCCCTAGCATTTGTGTATTTAATGTGTGGCCCAAGACAACTCTTAGTCTTCCAATGTGCAGTGAAAAATATAAAAGTTGGATGTCCTGATTTCTACCTAAATATTTCATATTTTTGAGATTGCCAATAGTATTATATTTTTAATTTTGCTGTGCATATGTTCATTGCTAGTTTATAGAAATATAGCAGCTTTTTTTTTATATGTCCATCTTATAGCATGTAACCTTGTTGAGCGCACTTCTGAGTGCCACAGATTTTTTTTTTCTCCCATATTCTTTCAGATTTTCTATGTGGCAAAGGGGATAGTTTCATTTTTTCCTTCTCAATCTGCATGCCTTCTACTTCCTTTTTCTTGCCTTACTGCACTGGCTAGAACTCTCAGTACTATAAGAGTGGTAAAAGCAGACACCCTTGCCCTTCTCAGCTTTTGAGGGAAAGCTTCAGTCTTTCACAATCAAGTATAATGTTAGCTATCGGTCTTTCATAGATGTTCTTTGTCAAGTAAGGTGATCTACCTCTAATTCAGTTTTTCTGGGAGTTTTTTTTTTTTTATCATGAATGAGTGTCCAATTGTGTCAAATACCCTTTCTAAATCCATTAATATCATTATGTGATTTTTCTTCTTTATCCTGTTAATATGGTGGAGATCATTGATCGTTTTTGGGTTTTTTTGCAGTTTTTAGCCAGGGCGGGGTTTGAACCCACCACCTCCAGCATCTGGGGCCGGGGCCCTACTCCTTTGAGCCATAGGCACCGCCCTGATTGATTTTTTTAAATAATAAGCCAGTCTTTCATTCCTGGAATAAAACTCATTTAATTTTACTGTAAAAGGTTTTTTATTTTTTTTAACATTGCTGAAATCTATTTGCTATTTTTTTTAAAGATACTTGTGTCTTATTTGTGAGAAATTTTGGTGTATAGTATAGTTTTCTTTTCTGTACCATTTTTGTCTGATTTTAGTATTAGAGTAATATTCGCTTTATAAAATGAATGGGAAGTGTTCTCTCCTCTTCTGTTTGCTGGAAGAGAAAATGTAGGATTTGCATAATTTTTTAAATGTTTGGTAGGAATCTCCTGTGAGATAATCTGGGCCAGAAGATTGCTTTTGGAGAAGTTTTAAAACTATAAATTCAACTTCTTTTTTAATTATAAGGTTATTCAAATTATCTACCTCCTAGTGGGTGAATTGTGGTGCTTTGTATTTTTTTCAAGAAGTGGTCCTTTTCATCTAAATTGTCAAATTTATGTGTGTAGAGTTTTTTGTAGTAGTCCCTTATTGTCTTTTTGTTGTCTGCAGGATCTGTAGTTATTCCCCCTATTCCACTCCTGGTATTAGTAATTTGTATCTTTTTCTATTTTTTACTTTTTCAGTCTTGCTAAAGTTTTGTCAATCATACCGATTGTTTCAAAGAATCAGTTATTTGGTTAATTGATTTTTCTATTTTTCTTCTATGTCCAATTTCATTGATTTCTGCTCCTTATTTCTTTTACCTTGCCTTTGATTTGTTCTTTTTCTATTTTACCAAGTTCTTGAGGTGGGAGCTTAGATCAATTTGGGACTTTTCCTCTTTTTCGAAAGTATTGCATTTAGTGCTATATATTTCCTTCTCAGGATTGCTTTGACTGGGTCCCACAAATTTTGACACATTATATTTCTAATTTTGTTCAGTTCAATGTATTTTTAAAATTTCCTTTGAGACTTCCTTCTTGACTTATGTATTATTTAGATGTGTGTTTTTTAGTTTTCAATTATTTTGAAATTTTCCTGTTAATCTTTCTGCTAATGATTTCTAGTTTGACACACTGTGCATGATTTCAATCCTTAAAGTTTGTTTTATGACCCAAGACATGGTCTATTTTGGCATATGTTCTTTGGTACATGAAGAGAATATGTTTTCTGCTGTTGCTGGGTGGAACATTTTATAAATGATGATTAGACCTTGTTGGTTGATGGTGTTTTTGAGTTCTTCTATATATTTGCTGATTCTCTGTCTAGTTGATCTAATAATTGTTGTGACATGTGTTGAAGTATGCAATTTGCATAGGTATCTCTTTAGTTCTCTTATATTTTGCAGCTCTATTGTTTGGTGTATAAGTATTTAAGATTGCTATTAATTAAGATTGGCAGATTAACTCTTTTATCTTTATATGATAGCCCTCTCTGAAATTTTTCTTTGCTCTGAAGTCTGCCTTATCTGATATTGATATAGCCACTTCTGCTTTCTTTTCATTAATATTTGCATGATATATATTTTATATCTTTTTACTTTTAACCCACTATACTATTTGAAGTGAGTTTCTTGTAGGCAGCGTATGGTTGAGTCATTTTTAAACGCATTGCCAGTCTTTCTCTCTTAAAAATGTATTTGGACCACTTACATTTAACATCATTATTTACATATTGGGCCTTAAGTCTATTGTGGGTTTTGGGGGGTTTATTTGTTTTTGCTTTCTGTTTGTCCTATTTTTTTTGTCATTTTTTGTTTCCTGCCTTCCATTTTGATTTACCTATAGTTTTTTCAGTGTATCTCTTTGTATAGCTTTTTTAGTGCTTGATCTAGGTATTACATTATGTACATAACTTATCAAATCTACTGGTGTTATGTTGCCAGTTCAAGTGAAATATAGAAAATGTATCTCCCTTTATTTACATCTTTACCCTACATTTATAATTGTTTTAATATTTCCTCTGCATACTTTTAGAACCAATTGATGTTATCATTTTCACTTCATCTATCAAATGTAGTTTTAAAAACTGAAGAATAGAAGTGCTTATTGTGTTCTTTCTTATGCTCCAACTTTTTTTTTTATTATCATTTCCTTTACTGATGCTCCAAATGGTTTTCTTCTGCATTTCCTGTCTGTTTAGAGAACTTCCTTAGCCATTCTTTTAGATTAGGTCAGCTGGTGACAGATTCTTAGTTTTCCTTCATTTGAAGAAGTCTTGATTTCCCCTTCCTGCCTAAAGGATATTTTCACTTGGAAGAGGAGAATTGATAGTTCTTTTATTGAAAAATATTGTGCCACTTTTTTATGGCTCCGTTGTTTTCTCATGAGAAATCAATTATCATTCATATAGCTTTCCTTCTGGTTTCCTCTGGCTTATTTCAAGATTTTCCTCTTAATCTTTAGTTTTCAGTAGTTTAATCATGATGTGTCTTGGTGTGGATTTCTTTGGACTTATCCTGTGTGGGGTTTTCTCAGCTTCTTGAATCTGTAAGTTTATGTTTCATGTCGAATTTGAGAAGTCTTAAATCATCGTTTGAGTGCTTTTCAGCTTCATCTTCTTCCTCCTCTCCTTCTGGGACTCCAATGAGGTAATGTTAGATCTTTTGTTATAGACCCACAAGACCCTGAATCTCTGTTCCTTTTTGTTCATTCCCAGTCTATTTTCAACCTGTTACTAAGCCTGGGTGATTTCTATTATTTTACCTTGTAGTTCACTGGTTCTTTTCTCTGTCCCCTCCTTTCTGCTATTGGGTTCAATTATTGAGGCTTTAACTTTTATTATATTTTTAAGTTTTAAAATGCCCATTTGGTTCTTCCTTATATATTCTATCTCTTTGTTAAAGCTTTCTACTTTTTCATTTGTTTCAAGTGTGTTCACAAGTTGCTTTTTGACACGTCTTTATCATGGTGACTTTGACATCCTTATTATATAATTCTAACATTCCTGTCATCTTGGTATTGGCATCTATCAATCAACCTTTTTTTCCTTCAGTGTGAGATCTTCCTGGCTCTTGCTATGATGAGTGATTTTCACTTGAAACTGGGACATTTTTATATTGTTAGGGGACTATGTATCCTATTTTAAACCTCTGTTTTAGCTGGCCTTTTTTCTTTTCTTCTTTTTTTTTTTATTGGTTATTGCTTTTAATCAGTAGATGAGATGAGAAAAGCAGCCATAAAAAATATGGAATGCTTCACAAATTTGCATGTCATCCTTGTGCAGGGGCCATGCTAATCTCTGTATTGTTCCAATTTTAGTATATGTGCTGCCAAAGCGAGCACTGGCCTTTTTTCTTAAGACTGCTCTAACAGAGGAGAGGAGACACTGCCTCATTATTGCCAGGAGGAGGTGGAAGACCAGATTCCCTACTCAGCCTCTGTTGATATTTGAATAATACTTCTCATTACTGCTGAGCAGAAGTGGGAGTTCCAACTCCCCAGGTGGTCTCCACTGACCCTGAGTGGGGGGGTTGCCTTGTTACCATTAGATAATGGTAGAAGTCTAGAATCCCTTTTAGCCCTCAGATACCACCCAAGCAGGGATAGAGAAAGCCACTTCATTACTTCTGGTTGTACTTCTGGAAGTTCAGGCTCCACATACAGTCTCCACTTGACAACATGAGGGTAGACAGAAGGTAGACTTATTACTGATTCCCTACTTGGCCTTCTCTGATACAACCCTGATAGGTGAGGTGCCCCCTTATAGCCTAATGAAGGAGGAATTCTAGGCTCCCCCCTCAGCCTTTGCTAGCATGGGGGGGGGAACAAAGTTTTTGCTCTGATATTTGGCTGGAGTAGAATAGCTATTGTCTATATTAGTCTGCTTGGGCTGCTATAACAAAATACCATAGACTAGTGGCTTAAACAACAGACATGTATGTCTCACACTTCTGGAAGCTGAGAAGTCTGAGGTCAAGGTACTGGCCAATTTGGTTCCTGGAAAAGGCTGTCTTTCTGGGGTACAGATGGTTACCTTCTCACTATGTCCTCACATAGCAAAGAGAAAGAGTGATTTTTCATGCTTTGTCTTTTTTTTTGAGACAGAGTCTCACTTTGTTGCCCTTGGTAGAATATCGTGGGGTCATAGCTCATAGCAACCTCAAACTCTCTGGCTTAAGCGATTCTCTAGCCTCAGCCTCCCAAGTAGCTGGGACTACAGGCACCTTCCACAATGCCAGGCTATTTTAAGAGGCAGGGTCTTGCTCTGGCTCAGGCTGGTCTTGAAACTGTGAGCTCAGGCAATCCACCTGCCTCAGCCTCCCAGAGTGCTAGGATTACAGGCATGAGCTCACTTTCTCTTCTTATACAGCCACTAATTTATCATGAGAGCCCCACCCTCATAAGCTTATCTAACCCTAATTACCTAGCAAAGATACCATCTCTGAATTTTATCACACTGGGAGCTAAGGTGTCAACATATGAGTTTTTAGGATACACAATTTAGTCCATAGAATTGTCTAAATGTTTTCCTCCTTGTGAGGCTGTCCCTTTCCTGGTTCTTTGCCTAGAGAGACCAGACTTTTGTTGGGCCTCTTTTGATTACTCTTCTTGGCATTTCCAGTTTGCTAGGTTCTTTAAAGTCCAAGTCTGGGGTATGAGTCAACAAAACAAAACAAAACAAAGAAACTCACTGCAATGTTGTTCCTCAGTTGTCCCTCAGTGATGCCCTAGACATTCTGTCTTCTTTTTCCACCTGTCAGAGTCTTCTTATGTTTCTTTTTCTTTTATATATAATATCCAGGACTTAAAAGTCATACTTAATAGAAGGAATAGGGAAAATTACATCTACCAGAAGAAAATAAAATATGTTTCTTCCTTTTAGGAAAATAAAGGGAAAAGTTGGGGGCTCTATATATTTGTCTATAGATACAAATATGTCACAAGTCCATTACCAGGGATTATCTATCAATTGGGGGCATTGGGAGACATTCATTGACTCATAAACTTTAGCTGATATATTTACAGACATACATATATACACACGATGCATTTCTTGACAAATAAAAATTATATTCTGCCAAGAATCACTGGGGAAAATAGTCTAAACAAAATTAATTCTGCTCAATGAATTAGAACACCAACTTCCGTGAATAATATTTCTCTTTTAGCAGAAAACTAAATTAACATTTCACATTTGGAAAACTCAAATTTCTAATTTTTTTTTTTTTTCTGAAACAGAGTCTCACTCTGTTACCCAGGCTAGGATGCAGTAGCATCATCATAGCTCACTGCAACCTCAGACTCCTCAGCTCAAGAGATCCATGTGCCTCAGCCTTCTCCCACCTCACCTTGCCTTAGCCTCCTGCCACCCCACCTTATCTCAGCCCCCAAGTAGCTGGGACTAGAGGTGCATGCTACCACATGCAGCTAATTTTTTTTTTTTAGACTCCTGGCCTCAAGAGATAATCCTGACCTCAAGGGATCTTCTTGCCTTGGCCTCTCAAAGTGTTAAGATTTCAGGCATGAGCCACTGCACCTAGACACATTTTAAATTTTATTTGGTCTTACTGATGCTTGAACTAAAGAGTAGCATGGGCTGTTCTTGTTTGCTCTAGGCCAGAAGTTCTCAAAGTATGCTCCATGGTCCTTGGACATGTATCTGCAAAATTTAAACCATTCTCACCAAACAATAAGATGTTATTAACTTTTGCTCTGTGTTAAAATTGATGTTATATAAACTATGGCGGGTAAAACCACTGACGCCTTAGCATGAGTCAGGACAGTGGTACCAAACTTTAATAGTATGAAAAGTCCATCGATTTAAGAGAATGGAAAGACAAGTCACAGACCAGGAGAAGCTATGTGCAAAATACATGTCTCAAATCATACAAAGAACTCTTAAAAGTCAGCAATAACAAACAACCCAATTTAAAAGTGGGCACACGTTCTGAATAGACACCTTACCAGTGAAGATACCCAGATGACAAATAAGCGTATGAAAAGATTCTCCACATCATATGTCATTGGAGAATTTCAAATTAAACAACAAGACAATAAGACACCACTACACCCATATTAGAATGTCTAAACTCCAAAAAACCAATAGTTACAAATGCTAGTGAAGATATAGAGCAACAGAAATTCTCATTTCTTGCTAGAAGGAATGCAAAATGACACAGCCACTTTGGAAGACAGTCTGGCAGATTCTTACAAAACTAAATATTCTCTTATCATGTGATCTAGTAATCATGCTCCTAGGTATTTTTCCCAAAGCATTAAAAATTTATGATCATACAAAAATCTGCACACAGACGTTTATAGCAACTTTATTCATAATTGGCCCAGACTGGAAACAACTAAGATGTCCTTTAAAAAGTGAATGGATAAACAACTGTAATACATCCGTGGAATGGAATACACTCAGTGGTTTAAAAAAAAAAATGAACTAGCCAGCCACAAAAAGACACAAAGGGACATTAAATGAATATTGAAAATATTACTCCCTTTTCTTCATGAAAGAAGCCAGTCTGAAAAGTCTACAGATTATGACTCCAACTAGATGCTGTTCTAGAAAAAGCAATAGAGAGACAGTAAAAAGATCGATGGTTGCCAGAGGTTCAGGGGAAGGAGAAAAGAGATGAATAAGTGGAGCACAAGGGGTACTTTAGAACAGCAAAGCTAGTCTATATGATACTGTAATAGCAGAAACATCTTCCTACACCTTTGTCCAAATCCAAATAATTTACCCTCGTGGAAGCACCAGGCTTTAGTTATTAATAATGTACAGTATCAGTATTGGTTAATCACTTAGCACAAATGCACCACACTAGTACAAGATATTAATAATTGGGGGGAAGGGTTTAAAGAGGTATATGGGAAGTCTCCATGCTGCCTGCTTAATTTTTCGTAAACTTAGAAATGCTCTGTAAAATAAAGTCTCTTAGTTTAGAAGAAAAATGCACCGAGAAGAGTTTTACATTCCACATTGCAACCGACCTTTCAGAAACTATCACTTGTCAAATTTTGATTTAGGGACAAAGCAGGATAGCCAGAATTATTTTAAAAGGTTATTAAAATATTCCCTTTTCCAAGTACAAACACATAAGGGCAGATTTTCTTCAGGTACTTCAACCAAAGCCACGTAGTACAACAGACTCAATGAAGAAGCAAATATGGGAATCCAGCTGTTCTCTAGGAAGTCAAAAAAAATCTAGAATGATTGCCCTCATGAAATCGTTTGTGTTATGGAAAATACAGTTATTGGGCAGTGCCTGTGGCTCAAAGGAGTAGGGTGCCGGCCCCATATACTGGAGGTGGTGGGTTCAAACCCGGCCCTAGTCAAAAACTGTAAAAAAAAAAAAAAAAAAAAGAAAATACAGTTATTTTTTTCTTAAAAATGTTATTTATGTTAACATGTAACAGTTTATTATTATTTGTAAGTAGTAAGTAAGCAAACATTTAAAAAATGTTTCCAAGACATGAAGGCTATGTTGTTAACCAGTTGGATGAAACTGTATTTCAAATTGTATATAGAAACAGTACACTGTACCCCATGATAGTATTAATTTACACTGCTATGATTTAATAAAAAAAGGAAAAAAAATAAAAAATATTTCCATTCTAATTATACAGTAAATATTGATGTATAAAATCTTCACCAAATAAAGCTCTTTGAGGGTCTTCAAAATAAAGGGGTCCTGTGACCAAAAAGTTTGAGAACCATTGTCCTCAGCCTGTGTGGTCTGGTTAAACTTTATTTTTTAGGTCATTTTCTGGACCATTTAACAAGTGATGTACTAATAGCAATTGCATCTAATAGTTAACAGAAGCTGCCAATATCCAGAAAGTGGTTGTCAGTGGTCCGGATGTATGCAAAAATGTATGTATGCTAAGCATATTTTTTTCAAGCATGAATTTGGAATTTGTCCAATTTTCATTCTTTCATTATCTTCCTTTAAAATGAAACATTTCAAAGAATATAATAAAACATGAAGGTAAATAAAAAAACAGCCCAAGTCCAATTTATGGTGTGGGAACATAAGGCTTGCTCTTACAGCTTTCAATGGCAGATAGTTTACAATAAACATTGGGCTTAGCCTGGTAGAAAATAGTCACAGACAGGAGGTAATTACTTGTCCATCTCCAAGCATCAGAAACTCTGGAGTCCCTCCAGTTGAATAATGCTGATCTGCCAACTGTCACTCATTTGGACTAATGCCTTTTTTGTTGTTTTAATTAAATTGGGGGGGAAAAAATCCCCGCATAAGATGAACCTTCCTCTGAAAGTGCTAAAATTCCACGCCTGGATAAATCCATGACCCATCCTTTTACACGGTCTTTATTAGTCTTGAGTAAATCACATAGACGCCCATAAATAGAGTCACAGAGGGAGCGGAATGTATATGGGCTGGAATGGGCCCGTTGCCAGCAAATCTGAATATTACAGTGAGGGTTCCAGAAACAGTGAGAGAAAACCAGCTAGATCCCAATACAGATAACAAGGATATAAATGGACCTTTCAGTGAGCTTTGCATCATCACGTATGAAATAATAAATACACCCAAACAGAGATTAAAAGAGGAAGAGCAAAATTATGCGAAAATTCTGTTGTTAAGATATGTGGGCAGCATGGCTCAAAATAGAAACCAAGCAGCTTTCCAAAGACTTGAAGGTTTTAGATAAAGAAAATATCAGCAACTCTGATTCTTATTTCATCTTATTCCCCTCTAGCTCTTGTCAGAAACTGCTACCTACCTCCGGTTATTTGGGGATAGCGGAATTTCTCACAGAAATACACCTGCAGCATATTCTCCCAAGCACACATTCTAATTTTAGGTTTTTTACATTTAAAAACAGAACTGTAGCAAAATTCAACGTGACGTGTAGAGAGAATAACTACGATGCAATTTTTTCTATTTATCTCTAATACGCTTTACAAATAATTTACACTTATATCCTGTTTGCTTTACCAATACTTCAGATGGAAGGGTAACTTACCGTTAACTTTTAAATTGTTAACTAAAAAGTGTTCACCTGAACTGGGTGTGGTGGCTCACACCTATAATCCTAGCACTCTGGGAGGCCAACGTGGGTGTGATCGCCTGAGCTCATGAGTTCGAGACCAGCCTGAGCAAGAGAGAGATCCCCATCTCTAAAATAGCTGCACATTGTGGCAGGTGCTTGTAGTCCAAGCTACTCACGAGGCTGGGGCAGAGGGATCACTTGAGCCCAAGAGTTTGAGGTTGCTGTGAGCTATGATGCCAAGGCACTCTACCCAGGGTGACAAAATGAGACTCTGTCTCAAAAAAATAAAAAGTGTCTACCCATTATTATTTGTTTCTTAGTTTAGTTCAAATCAAGAACTCTCAGTGTACTTATTTAAGGATGTCTTCTTCTTAAAATAAAGAATATTTTTTCTTGCGATATCATTTCATGGGCTAAGAGCTTCCTCAGTGCCACGAGGTAAACTTCTATTTCATTTTGCAATGCATGAAAACATTTTTCCCTATACAGCTGTTTATAGCAGACCTAGGTAGTGTCTATTCCATGGAGATGCTGGTAAAACTGACTCATGGCTGGCACCTATACCTCAAGCAGCTAATGCGCCAGCCACATACACCTGAGCTGACAGGTTTGAATCCAGCCCAGGCCCACCAAACAACCATGATGGCTGAAACCAAAAAATAGCCGGGTGTTGTGGCGGGCACCTGTAGTCCCAGCTACTTGGGAGGCTGAGGCAGGAGAATCACTTGAGCCCAGGAGTTGGAGGTTGCTGTGAGCTGTGATGCCATAGCACTCTACCCAGCGGGATAGCTTGAGGCTCTGTCTCAAAAAAAAAAAAGACTGACTCAATGTTCGAAAAGAATTTTAAAATAAATTGCACTAGATTTTATGAACTCTAATGATCTTTAATTTCAGTCTTGTTATGGAAACTTATGACACTTCACAGGTGCCACACCCAAAGGAAATAATAATGTGGCCAGTGGGAAAGTGAATGCAGTTTAAAAACAGAGATGCTCGGTGCCTGTAGCACAGTGGTTATGGTGCCAGCCACATGCACCAAGGCTAGAGGGTTTGAACCCAGCCTGGGCCAGCTAAACAACGATGACAACTGCAACAACAACAAAAACATAACCAGGCGCTGTGATGAGCACATGGAGTCCCAGCTACTCGGGAGGCTGAGGCAAGAGAATCACTTGAGCCCAAGAGTTTGAGGTTGCTGTGAGCTGTGACGCCACAGCACTCTACCAAGGGTGACATAGTGAAACTCCGTCTCAAAAAAAAAAAAAAGGAGATGAGATTGCACTTTATTCTTTTCCCCTCTTGTCCTGATGCTCACTTTGATCCCCTTCACAGCATCTCAGGCAAGGTAAGTCTAAGGTGAGGCCCCTTCATCTCAAATGCTTGGGACCAAAAGTGTTTTGATTTCAGATATTTTTGGATTTGGGAATATTTGCATATACATAATGAGATATCTTGGGGATGAGGCCAAATCTATACACATAGCCTGAAGGTATTTAATTCAATATTTTTAATAATATTCTGCACGAAATAAAGAGGTTTCTTGGTTTGTTTTTGTTTTTGTTTTAATTGAGACAAAGTCTTGATCTGTCACCCTGGCTATACGTTAGCATCACCAGGGAGGACTTCTACAAATACTGATGTGTAGGCCCCAACCCAGGGCCAGCTGAATCTGATTCCTTGAGATTAGGAATCAGTATTTTCCTGAAGTTCCCTAATAGATTCTAATACACAGACAAAGAGGAGAGACACAATTTAATGGGACCCCCAAGATCCCTTCCCACCCTTCAGTTCTGTGGTCTCAGTGGCTTGGGAGCAGATGCCAGGAGAATAGCCATTTGGCGCATTCATTTCTCCTGTATGTCAGATTGCCAGCAAAGAACAGTCATGTCACACTGGAAAAAAATATGGAGGCGTGGTCATAGTTTTTCATTTTCAGGTAAGTTGCTAATAGAGGCCTAGATTAGAAGGCCAAGTTCCACACCCTTTAATTCACTCTCATAAGCTATATCTGACCATCACTTGTCCAAGACACCCTGATTCCCTCATTATAAATAATTTTATGAGGGGAAGACCTCTAAGTTGTTGCCATTTGAAAGCTACGAAGAGCTTCCAGCTTACTAAGGCAGCCAACAGCCACATGTTGCTATCAAATACCTGAGATGGGCCTAGTCCTAACTGAGATGTGCTGACAGTGAAGAATATACATTGGACTTTGCATATTTAGTACAATAAAGTAAAGTATGTCCTCAGTAAGTTTTATGTTGATTACATATTGAAACAATAATGGTTTTTTTCCTTGATTTTTTTTTATTGTTGGGGATTGATTGAGAAACAATAATGTTTAATAGAGGGTTTAATAAAATGCATTAAAATGAATTGTACCTGTTTCTTTTTCCTTTTTTCTTTTCTTTCTTTTTCCCCTCCAGCAACATACATTTCTTCGAGAACAAGGTACACAAACTGTAATAAAAATATGTCCCAGAATGAGACGGGTCCCTCTCCATGACAGGAGAAGAGACCTCTTTTGACTTTTCTAAATGTGATTCCTAAGAAATTTAAAATAACTTATGTGACTCCTGTTATATTTCTATTGGACAATGCTGAGAGGTGTCTACTTTCTGAAACTTCAATTGAAGCTTATCGTGTTTTGGGTTTTGTTTTTTTTTAATTTTTTAGAGATAGAGCGTCAATCTGTTGCCCCGGCTGGAGGGCAGTGGTGCAATCATAGGTCACTGCAACCTCAAACTCCTGCACTGACGCCATCCTCCCGTCTCAGCCTTCTGAGAAGGGACTACAGGGACATACCCTCACACCCGGCTTATAGTGTTTTTTAGCAAAGACAGCTTCCCATAATGAAGTAAGTCGGGGGTCTGGAAAGCATTCAGTCAGTAATCTTTACTATACCGAGGGTTTACTGAAATTATATAAACTTGGCTTGGTGGGAATACAGAAGCTGTCCTTTATGCAGATGGGATATTTTTGTGCACCTGAATATGACGCTGGTGAAAATCTTAGTGGACTAACGTGAGGGGGAATACCGTGGAGGTTAGTGGTCCCTTCTCCCTTCTTTCTACCTAACATTAGAAATAGAATTTCAGTGTATCTATCTGTTCCCAACAAATTTCCCCCATTCGTGCATTAATTCTAACCTCAAGCAGGAAACACACAAATGGTAAACAATGAACTAAATCAGCCGGGGCTTTTAGAGGGGACGACATCTAAATGTCCCATTCACGGTAGCTTTGTTTTTCATCGCTGGTCTCTCCAATCCTTCAAAGAAGTTGTTCTTGCAGTCTTGTGGGATTTCCAGCCAAAAGGTCTGAGATTAGGTGTTATCGGGCTCCCACCCTGGCCTTATCACATAGCCACAATAGAGGGCCGGGAGGAAAAACATGCCAGACTGAATGTTTGGAAGTAGGGCCAGCTTTAAGTACAGAAGGAGTAGGCAACTGTCCAAAAAATGTGCGTTTAGGGGTGCAGGAGACTCCAGCCTACTGTGGAAGCTCTTTTTAGCTTAGGGCTCTGAGGCACACGTGCCCAGGTGCACCCCGAACTAGGCATCTATCACCTCCCTGTGAATACTTTTCAAGTCAATTCGATTCAATACATACTGGCTATGTGTGGCTGCCCTAAGCAGATTTTACAAAGACTGTTAGGAATCTCCCTTCTGACCCGGAGGGAAAGGGCGTGGATGGACGGCTGGCAGAGCAGACAGCAGATGCCATCCAGCTCAAGGTCTAGCCCGCCAGTGTTTGTTGCTGGTGCGAACTGATGCACCCACTCGCACCACGGAGCGGGGTCGGCAGCAATTCTTGGAGGCCTTGGCCATTCCTCACTGAGAACCTTCCTTTCACACCCCTTTGTCTCCTCCCTTGCCCTCCCACCAGGCCTACACTACCTCGATTGTAGAGCTTCCTCCGCACAGTCTTGTTTACTTTCCTTCCTCCCCCACAAGCCCTAAGACCGTGTCTTACACCCCTGTGAGTCCACAGAACTTCGCCCAGTACTTGGCACTTAAGCACTTGGTAAGCGTTTGCTGAGTGAATACAAGAATTCACCTTCCAGTCTCAGCGGGGTACCAAGACAGGCCATCATCCTGCCCACGGCACTTGGGGGAAAGAGGTTGCAACCCCCTGCATCAAACCATGCCTGCATTTCTAAACACTGGGCCCAATATTTTGAAAAGATGAAGGGAAGAGGCGTAGGACAGGTCAGGGCACGCGGACCTTCCCACCCATCCGCATGCATACCTGTTTACATATGCCAAAATGGTGTTCTGCCCTTCCCCTGCACATTTGTTACTGGTTTATCCCCAACCTCGTAGGTTTCTAGGAGAAACATCATTATTATGAGTTGTTTTGTGCCCTCCAAAAGCAAGATGCACCAACTTTTTCCCCACCATCATAAGGTTATCACATTTTTTTAGTAAACTGACCCAGCACCGTTGCCCAGCATTCGTGATATGCTGCCAGGAAGTGCCCAGTGCTGAGAAGGCTCAAGGCTCCAGCAACAGTTGTGTTGGCCTTGGATAAGGAACACAGGGAGACTCTTTGTCCTCTAATTTCTTCAGTGTATTAAAGGGAGATAATGGTATATTCAATGGGTATGAAAAAAGCTTAACATTAGGCTGCATGAAGCTCTTTGAAATGCATGAAGGGCACTACAGTGTATAAATTCAACACTTGGCCTACTGTTCACTCGGAGCCCTTGTCCAGACATTTATAGAATCTCTCTGTGGATGTGCACACACACACACACACACACACACACACATACACACCTAAAATTGCTTAATTGCTTTTAAAATTTTTAAGTAAACATACTGTAATGATTCTAAGGCATCTGTACAGTGTATGTGATGCAAGCCCACCATGATAAGAGCTATTTGAGAAACCAAATCACAGCAATGACAGAATAGCAATGAGTCAATTGATGAAATATTGCATTAGCAGTGACCTCTGACCCCCATATAATACCAACCAAATGCTTCTCCCCAACTCCCTGTAATTTAATCATTTTTTTCAATTAAATTAATTTCTTAAAATCTCTCACATAAGCTGCCTATGTTAGACACTATTCCAGGTGTAGATGGAATAAAAGACAAACCACATGGGCTCAGTGCCCGTAGCTCAGTGCTTAGGGCGCTGGTCTCATGCACGGAGGCTGGTGGGTTTGAACCCAGCCTGGGCCTGCTAAACAGCAATAACAACAATAACAAAAAAGCAGCTGGGCATTGTGGTGGGCACCTATTGTCCCAGCTACTTGGGAAGCTAAGGCAAGAGAATCGTTAAGCCCAAGAGTTTGAGGTTGCTGTGAGCTGTGACGGTACAGCACTCTACCAAGGGTGACATAGTGAGACTGTGTCTCCAAAAAAAATAAAAAGACAAACTGCAATCGTGTTATGCCTCTCGACCTCTGCTTTATTCCAGCAATGAAGAATATCTTGTTTCTTTTTTCTATATCTGACAAGAATTTTCCATAACTTCTTCCTGCTAAAGTGTGAAGTCAAAGGGCCCCCGCATACCCTAAGGCAGAAACCCAGGTATCACAATATAAACTTGTGAAAGTACAGCCCTGAGAGGCCCCACAGTGCACCTGCCAGACAGACAGACTGGCTGTTTTCTTAAACATTTATTTTAATACAGACTAAGTGGCTTGGAAGGTGGCTTTGTAAAGGTAGCAGCTCGGAGCAGAGTGCTAACAAGCCCGCCCCACGCGTCTGTGCTCGGGCTTGCTGGGGGAGCGTACTCCACATACAACCAGGAATTTGTGTGAGGACTGAGAGTGGTTAAGTCATGTTTTAAGAATGTTCTCTCATTATCCTGACTCAGAGGGTGCTGTGAGCCACACAAGGGGTGTTGCACAGTGATACCTTCTGTTCTGTCTGGTTTTCAAGAGCTGCCTTCACTGTACTGATGGCTGGAGACTGATCTCATGCAAGGTTAACTCCTTGACGTTTTCTTTTGACAGGGCTAGAGGAAGAGTGCTTTTTCCTGCTGACATTTTTTAAATGTCCTAAACCTAGGGGTTGGGCTTGTAGAGGGGGAGGACAGTGTCTGGGAGAGCTGAGTGGAAACGAGAAGAGATTACGTGGAGGAAGAAGAGAGAACCAATTATTATACAAAAGTCTATAAAACCAGCCAAGAAATCTGTTTAGGAAAATAGAAATCTAAGCACTGTGGTTTGGCAAGGAACTTTGACTCCTAATGAGAAAGGCAGAGAGAGAAGAGAGAGGAAAGGGGGATGGAAGCAGGAGGAGAGAGGAAAGAAGAGGAAGGGGAGGCAGGTGGAGAGCAAAAAAAGGAAGAAAAGTGGGGCTGGGGAGGTGCGAGACCTGGGATGTGACAAAAAGCCCCATTGATAAGGGACGTTAGGAGGAAAAACATTGGAACAAGAGACTGGAGGTTAAAAAATCAGGATACACTACCCGATATGGAACATCTGGTCATGTCAGTGTTCTGGAACCAGGAGAAATATCTTTGATAATTTATCTTTGGTCAGGTCGTCTCATGCCAATGGATAAGCACGTGCTGGAATGATGTTTTAAAGTTTCCTCAAAGGCTGGAATAAGGATCATGAGGTCCTGACTACCAGTTCTGGTGAGACACCTCCCCATGGCTTTCCACAATATGTCAGATGCACGCACATATGCACACATAGGAACACATATACACGTCAAAACCATCCCAGGCCTGCAATCCCATTGCTGCAGATCTACTCAGAAAAAAAAAACATTTTATCATAAGGACATTTGCACTAATTGTTTATTGTCGCTCAATTTACAATCACAAAATGTGAAATAAGTTGTGTTCCATGTATACCATGGGATACTATTCAGCCATTAAAAAACATGGAGACTTTACATCTTTTATAGTAACCTGGATGGAGCTGGAACAAATTCTTCTTAGTCAAGTATCACAAGAACGGAGAAGCAAGAATCCAATGTACTCGATTCTAATATGAGGCCAGTAGACCATCTAATACACTCCCGCATAAGAGCAAAACTCAAATCAATTCAAGTGGGGGTTGGAGGAATGAGGGAGCAAGGAGAGGGGAGAGGGAAGGCGATGGATGTGTTTCCACTTAATGGGCACAATGTTAGGGTGTATGGCACACCTCTTGGTGGTGGGACACAATCATAAGAGAGTTTTTACCTAACAAATGCAAACATTGTAACCTAGTTGTCTGTGTACTCAATTAACCTAAAACAATAAAACATAAATAAATAAAACTATCCCACTTTCCACTATGCTTAACATAAAATCTCACCCCAACTCTTAGCACCTCCCCAGGCTTCCCTCACAACAGTCTTCTGACCACACTGGCTTCCTTTCTTTTCCTGGAATTCCTAGAGCCTTCTCTCCCCTTAAGACCTTCCCAATGCCGTTCTCTCCACCCTGGAAGGTTGGCTTCTCTTTCCCTTCAGGTCCTGCCCAAAGAGGCCATCTTTGGTCACCCTGTCTAAATAGGTGCCCACCCTCTCCAGGGCTCCTCCTGCCAACATTTCCTGGAATTGCACCCTGTTAATGTCCTGGCACTAATTATCATTTGTCAGTGTATATCTGTTGATTTGTCTAGCTGTAAAGTGTCCTTGACTCCTATTCACCATTTCATTTGTTGATTAAATGAATGCAAGAACTGTTCCCGATTCACCCAGTCATCCAGATCAGTACATACAGATTTGCAAACTGACAGCAGTCCCCAACACCTGGGGACTTTACAGTGTGTCTCCTCCTCCTCCTGGTGTCTCCAAGCCTTGTTCTCGCCCATGCCCCTCGAAGACTTTCCTGCTGCCTGCAAATACCCTGAGCCTGCTTAAAAGGAGAGGTAACAGCCATCTTTGGGTGGAACACAGGCAAAGAGAAACCACAAAGAATTAAAGAAAGAAATTAGAGTTAGCAACTAATCTGATGCTGCTTCTGTGTCAGAAAAACCAGAATGAGGACTGGTAAAGAAAGAGCTCTGAAGAGGAAAAGGGGCAAGTGTTAGAACTCTATGTGGAAGGTGAATGCTCGTCTGTGTGGTGGGATCCACTGGGGGGATCCCCACCCCATCCCTGTGAGTGCAGAGGGTGCTCCACAGATCAAAATTGCTGCAAGTGCAGCCATCAGGAAGTGGGTGATTAGACAGGAGGCCACCTACACCCCCCATCTCGCCATCTTCCAGCTGTTATTATATTCTCTCCCTTACGTGTTCTGCATTTGTATCTAAAGAAAATGTCATGGAGTAACAGCTGCTTTGGGCAGGTTCAGGTACAACTCAGTGTTCATGTTTCCCTGCCCTCTTGATGAGAAATATTTCTTTTTGTTTGTCCCGAGTGTTTATCTGTCCAGAAACATATTTAATGCTCACATGGGATTCTCGATGCTGTCATAGTTTCTGAAACCGGAGTCTTACTCAGGACTTGAGGATCGGTCCACAAATTACACTCTTGGCCAAACATGTATGGCTTGAGTTTATCCAAAGTCCAAACAAATCAGATATTTCTTTCTGGACGAAAGTCAAATTCTTTCTTTTGGCAATCATTTTTCAGAAATTCAAAAAGCAGTATGTTTTATGTTCTCAGAGTTTCAATAATCGTGTCCAATCTTTTACCAGATGCATCACTTGCCATAAGGAACAGTTTTGAAAAGTCTGAAGCTTCCAAAATGGATAAAGAAATCACAGCCCGTATGAACTTTTGAGAAGTATTTCAGCACTGTAGGATCCAAGCACTTCCACGAGTTTGCCCCTTCTTGGTAAAACAGCACCACCCTCCAGTTCCAATTCCAAATGAGGAAAATTCTAAGGGCTCTCCCAAAGGACATGCTTTTTCTTATTAATTGTTGAGTTTTCCAGCTTCTGATAACATCAACTGTATTCCACAAAAGAATTGGATCTCAAATATCTGACCTACAAAAGCCCAACTGACATTACTAAATTTCATATCACTCATGGATGGCTGCAAGCCTCAAACTGGATACACCCTTACAGTTAGAAATGAGGTCATAAAATGTCATTTTCTGAAATTCAGGATGAAAAAGAATCAGTATAAAATTACATAAGATTAACCTTTTTGAAAAGTAATAAACCTGTAGAGATGTTTAATAAATTTATTGGTGATGTACTTGGGGTGTTCTCAAGTCTTAGTGAGAAGAATTAAATCTATGTATATAACGTAAATAATAATGATAGCCACTATTTTTTGAGCAGCTACTATGTGTCAGGAACAATGCCAGAAACCTTACACTCAATTTTTCATTAATCCTCACAACCCATGGAGGAGGCTCTGATTATTTGCATTTTAGCATGAGGGTTTTAAGGTTCAAAGAGTGACCTGGGTTGATCTCTATAATATATAGCAAGTGCCGTTGCTAGGATTTTAACCCAGATCCTCTCAACTCAAAACTATGATATTAATGACATAAATATAAGAGACACGGTCCCTCAAAGTTGAGCAAAAAGATATGGTAAAAGTCTTCAAAAGCTTTGAGGTAAATAATCCAAATCAAGGCCAGGCAAGGTGGCTCACATCTGTAATCCTAACACTTTGGGAAGTCAAGGCTGGAGGATCACTTGAGCTCAGGCTTTTGAGACCAGCTTGAGCAAGAGCAAGACCCCACCTCTTCCAAAAATAGAAAAATTACCCTGGTGTTGTGATGGGTGCCTGTAGTACAAGCTACTCAGGAGGCTGAGGCAGGAAAATTGCTTGAACCCAAGAGTTGGAGGTTGCTGTGAGCTAGGCTGACTCCATGGGCACTCAAGCCTGGGTAACAGAGTGAGACTGTGTCTCAAGAAAAAAAAAATCCAAATTAGTTCTCCAGACTGAAATGTCCTTAGTGGGGAGGAAAGTTATTCCTTCCTTGAGGCCTTCTCGGTCTCCTGGATATAGTGCTTAAGGAATAACATCCCCTACATGTAATTTAATATTCCCCAAACCTTCTGCTTTTTAATTTGATCTCTTGTGGATACTTTTCCACTGGGAGGAAGTATCTCATCCAGGGTCAGCTTACCAGCTTTATTCTCTGAGATAAAATGATTGCTTGGTCAGGTAAAGGACAAATTTGTTTCCTCTGAGTGGTATTATTGGGAATCAATTCCTTAAAAAGATCTTTCTGAATTAAATAAAATGGATTTTCAGATCCTAAAAATTCAAGGACCAAATCCTGGGTCTTCAATGACCTTCATCAAAATATATACATAATTTGTGTGTGTGTATTAATTCGTCTATTTGTTTTCTTTGGCCATCCCATGTTCATGGACTGGAAAAATTAATACTGTGAAAAAGTGATCTAGAGATTCAGTGCAATCTCTATGAAAATATCCATGACATTCTTCACAGAAATTGAAAAAAACTATCCTAAAATTAATATGAAACACAGAAGACCCTGAATAGCCAAAGCAATCCTGAGCAAAAAGAACAAAGTTGGAGGCAACACACTACCTGATTTCAAAGCTATAGTAATCAGAACAGCATGGTAGTAGCATAAAAACTGACACATAGATCAATGAAACGGAACAGAGAACCCAGAAAGAAATCCACAAATTTTGCCAAACTGGTTTTCAACAAAGTCCTCAAGAATATTCATTGGAAAAAGGACAGTCTCTTTAGTAAAGGGAGCTAGAAAAACTGGATATTCCTATGTAGAAGAACGAAAACAAACTCTTATCTCTCACCATATTACAAAATCCACTCAAAATCGATTGAAGAATTAATTGTAAGACCTGAAACTACTAGAAGAAAACACAGGAGAAACTCTTTAGGACATTGATCTGGCTAAAGATTTATGGATAAGACCTTAAAAGCACAAACAACAAAAGCAAAAATCGACAAATGGGATTATGTCCGACTAAAAAGCTTCTGCACAGCAAAGGAAACAATCAACAGGGTGAAGTGAAAACCTGCGGAAAGGGAGAAAGTACTTGTAAGTCATCCTTCCCACAAGAGATTGCTATCTAGAATATTCAGGGTAGACATACGTTCGTGAATTGCTACATGAACTTTATGTCCACCCTGTATTATGCAAGAAACTAAAAAACTAAACAGTTAAAAAAAAAAAAACCAAAAGCAAATATTCAGATTTTTAAAAGGGTAAATAAACTGAGTAGCTATCTCTCAAAAAAAGATAGACAAATGATCAACAGGTATATGGAAAAATGCTCAACATTGCTAATCATCAAGAAAATGCAAATCAAAACTACAATGAGACATTGTCGAGGGCCAGTTAGAATGGCTATTAACAAAAAGACAAAAAAATAATAATAATAAATTCTGGCAAAGATGTGAAGAAAAGAGAACTCATACACCATTGGTGGAAATGTAAATTAGTACAGCCAATAGGCAAACAGTGTGGATCTTCATTAAAAAACTAAAACTAGGGCTTGGCGCCTGTGGCTCAGTCGGCTAAGGCGCCAGCCACGTACACCTAAGGTGGCCGGTTCGAATCCCAAGCCCGGGCCCGCCAAACAACAATGATGGCTGCAACCAAAAAATGGCTGGGCGTTGTGGTGGGCGCCTGTGGTCCCAGCTACTTGGGAGGCTGAAGCAGGAGACTCGCTTGAGCCCAGGAGTTGGATGTTGCTATGAGCTGTGATGCCATGGCACTCTACCCAGGGGGATAGCTTGAGGCTCCATCTCAAAAAAAAAAAAAAAACAAAAAAACCCCTAAAACTAGGAGCTCCTACTTCATATACGATCTAGCAATCCCACCACTAGGT